>CAXKVX010002376.1:0-26610 GCA_964058865.1 Eleocharis quinqueflora
TCTCTGCATTCCTCCTCAGCATCCCTGGTCCCCTCTCCATTTCCCTTCCCTCCCCCTCCTCTCCATTCCCATTTGCATTATTCCCTCTCCCTCCCAGCCTCCTCACTGCTCTAGCACCATTTCTCTCCTGTCCCACATCATCCTCTCCTCTTTCTTGAACCTCTTGCTGACCTCCTAATTCCCTCAAGTGCCTTATGTAGTCCCTCAAAGAGGTGGCCCCAAGAAAAATGAAGACAATCAAGGCTGATAGTAAAAACCCGTGAATGCAATCCGTGAAAATTAAGTGAACTGCGAAGTGGCTTAGGAAGAGGCGTTGGGCTTCGCCAAAGCTCCTGACAAATGTCAGACGGCCAATCCAATAGGTGATGAAGGGGATTATGAGGAGCCAGACCGACAATACAAAGGCGAGGCGAATGATGAACTGGAGAACATGGTAAGCCTTCATGCCCATCCCGATAATGAACTCTTGGAAAGGTAGACGTACCGGGGCATTGTCGGCATATACTGGTGAAAAAGAGAATGCATGCTTGCATACCTGAGAATTCCACAATATACAATTACAGGATCAGAGAACATGTCCTCCGAAAGGTAACATGTAATATATAACAGAGAGTTCAATAGCAGTTAATCAACTAGTAATGGCAAAAAATTGACAATTACAGAGGGCTAAACATTAAAAATTCTGAAGATAAACGACCTAGTACTTAACTACCGTTGGACAACAAAGGGGCACAGTGTTCACTCTTCAATTGAATAAAATTAGTGAATCTCTACATCCAAAATAACTTCAAAATCATAAGCATCATACCTCGCAGTGGCGAGAGTTGCTGTGATTGAGCCACTGCAAAAGGCATTCCTGGTGCACGAACTTTATGCTCCCGCTACAGGCGCATGGATACCTTAACGGGTTATCGACATCGCCAAGATTCCGACAGATCCGACAAACATCACCTTCTTCGTCCTCTTCTTCCTCCGCGTCATCCTCCACTTCCGATTCCTCGTCTACCTCTGTATCTTCAATTCGCGGCGCCGGGTCTTCATCCCTCGCATCATGATGCGCCGCCGCTTGCATCTTAGTCGCCGATTCAGGTGTCGATTTGGGGGATTGGAAGAGGGCAACGGGGTTCGGTTAGTGGGTTGAGAGATAGCGAGAAGGGACCGGAAAGCAGGTGGAAATGGGATGGAAAATTAAAAACAAATTCCTTTTCTTTTTCTTTCTAACAAATATAGATAATAACAATAGTTTTGTTAAATAATAGGAAATGGATGAGATTCTGTAGTGTACCCTGTGGCGGTGGCTGGTTAATATATATTTCTAATGTAATAATTATTTCCCTGGTCAAACGCGTGGAACGGGTCGGTTGTTATCGTCAAAAAATGTGGATGTGTTAAAAAGGAGTGTATTTCTCGTGTATGGTCTTACATCTATTTTATATATCTGTTTTGTATATACGTAAATACATAATTATTATTAGAGACTGATGTATCTCAGGTTTTGTACTTCTTACGAGTACCTCAACTAAATTGTCAATAATTAGATGGTAATTATTGGTTAATTTTTGTCTTTTGCTGAAATTTTGGTTGACCCTCGTTGATTATTAGTTACAGGTGTTGACTTTTTAACGTCGGTTTCTATATTTTTTGTCGTTTTCTGAAAACTTTTGTTTTGTTTTATGCATTCTTTTAGTGTTGATTTTTTGAAATAGTACCGTAATATTTTAGAGTTGATTTTTTTTATGTTGACTTTAGATGTCTGTTGAAGTGTTCATACTAAAATTTACAATATTTTTCAATAGCTTAAAGTTTTTATACCGTAAAAGAATCGTATTGTAAACAAGTATTTATAATTCTTTTTTAATAGTGACATAAACAAGTATTTATAATTCTTTGTTGGAATAAAATGAAATTTTTTACATACAACCAACACTTCGTGTCAACTCTATTTACTTATTTCATACAATTGTTTTTGGAATAAAATGCACAAATCATGATTCATGAATAGAAATTATGACTAATTGAATCTCAGCTTTCTTACGCACAAATTAGTTTCATCTATCAGAATTTTGTAGGCCAGAATCATTCTTTCGTGACTAATATCATCCTAAAATATAAATAATACTTCATAGTCACAAAATTATTTCATTATTGATACTTTGTGGTTGTACTAACTAATAAACTTTGCTATAGTAATGAACAAATCATGTAGAAAAAAATGATATAAAAACAGCAAATCTTCTCAGTTGTTAACAATATTATCTAAAGTGGTCATACTAAACTCTATACTGGTCATACTAAAAAATAAGGTGATCATACTAGTTTCTCAGTTGTTGATACTATTGTATAAGGTGATCAGACTAAATTTTAACTCTTCATACTAAGAAATAAAGTACTGATAATAGTTTGTAAGTTGTTCATACTATTGTCTTATGTGGTCATACTTAGTATTAAGAACTTCGCAATATAGTCTGAACAATAAATAACTTAGTATCAACACCATGTTTTCATTACAACTAAGAGACATTACTTGTAATAATTGTTCAATAGTAACACTGTTTCAATTTAGTCTAATTAGTGTCAACAGATAAAGTGGTAATACTAGTATCAACAGATGATAAAATAGTATCAAGAATTCAGAGTTTACTATGGTCCCTTATTAAGTTTGTATGAAACCTTCTAAGGTAGTTCAGACTAAACTCTAAACTGGCCATACCAACAACAAAACTGATGATAACAGTTTCTCAGTTGTTCATAGTATTGTGTGAGTTGGTCATAATTAATCTTAACACCTAGCATGAGCACCAAATAGCTTAATATCAACACCGTGTTTTTATTGGACATTACAACAAAAAGACATTACTTGTATAAATTGCTTAGTCGTAAGACCTGTTTAATTTAGTCTGAGCACGTAAGAAGTTAGTGTGAACATACTTAGTGGTCACAATAACATTAACAGATGATAAACTAGTATCAAGAACTAAGAATTTAGTATGGTCGCTCATTATGTATAAAAACCTTCTAATGTACTTCAGATTAAGTTCTAAACTGGTCATACTAACAAATAAAGTGCTGATTATAGTTTTTCAATTGTTCATACTATTTTTCGAGGTGATCATACTTTGTCTTAACACCTTGCAATTTAGTCTGAACACCAAGAACTTAGTATCAACACCGTGTTATCACTGGACATTACAAGTACAAGACATCACTTGTAATAATTTCTCAGTCGTAACACCTTTTTAATTTAGTCTGAACACTTAAGAAGTCAGTATCAACGTATGATAAAGTATTATCAAGAATTTAGTATTTTCGCTTGTTATGAACACTTTCTAAGTTAGTTCAATATTGCTGCATCTTTAAATATAAGAATTTGCATATTGCAATATAAAGAATTGATTAAAGAAAATAATCACCTGAGTGAAATCCATAGGTGTGTTCGTGATCAAACTATGTACATAATGGATCACAAATACAGCACAATCAGAGGAGTTCTTTCGTTTTGGTATGTTCTGGACCCAGTTCAACCTTGCATTTCTCCATTGTTCATTGCCTACAAATATAACATATGTAAATATATTGATAGAAGGGAATACAAAAATTAAATTTTATTAGAAAGAAGTAATAATACCTAGTCTCCATGCCATGAAATATTTCACCCAAACAAAAATATCCTTGTGGGTCTTTTTATAAATGGTATCGGTACTCTCACGAAGAGAGTTGTAGACCAATATCTCTATATTCATTATATCCACCACTACGAGAATACAGTGGTTTAAACCACATAAAGGAAGCACGAGATATTTGGCCATCTCAAACTCTTGCTGAAAGAGATGTGGCTCGAGAACTTGCAATCTTTCTAGAGTAATTGTTGTGGCCAATTGTTACATTATAAAAATAATTAACAATAAGAAGTCTTTATGTCAATAAATTTATATGATTATTGCAATAATTCATAAAATTATGTCAGAATAGCTTACAACTTTGTATGGACCAATAAAGAACCAGGGAAACAGAAATGGCGTGTGCTTTTGTATTAATGACAGTGCAATGTCAACAACATGTCCAATATATGTATAAGTGTCAGTTTTCTTAATAATAAGGTATTAGTACTATTTAGCAATATACATTATTATACCTCAGCTTCAATGTATTTTCCTCTAATTAGTTCAGCTATATTTTTCACACTGCATATTTGATGGTTAGAGCTCTTATAAGCCATATCAGTATGTTTCAATTTGTGCATATGAAGGTCTTTCACGAAGTCGTCTATAATATCTGTAATAGTGTCACCAAGCTTATCTCTTTTGTTATACTCCCACCTGGATGAAAGCAAAGAAAATAACAAAATATATATAACTGATATATTTCAGATCTTAACAATGCAAGAAGGAAGTATTTATACTCTTAGGTCATGTTTGGTTGTGGAGTAAGAGGTGCATTAACTCTCTTACTCCACACTTAATTCACCAAACGTGGAGTAAAATTGATGGAGTAAGTTGGAGTAAGATTTAAATTAATCCGAATTAACTTACTCCACCTCTTTAGGTGGATTAGCTTAATCCACCAAACATGATTAACTTACTTCACCTTAACTTAAAGTAAGAAATTTAATCCGGATTAAAGTTACTCCACAACCAAACATGACCTTATAGAATTATATAAATACATACCCTTTTTTAGGGGATCAGGTTTCGCCATGAAATCATTTGCCTCCGGATCACCCAAAAGACTCTTGTCAAATGTCTAGCCAATGGTGTCATAATTAAATTCAAAAGGTGATGTATGAGAGTCTTTGCCGATAATCACATACGACTGCCATTCTTGGAAGTCTGTTAGAACACATTTGTTAACAGATTTCTGTTCGTAACGAATTTGCAGCTCATCCAAGCACTTGACTGAATCATCTTTAACATCTTGAGGGAAATCATATTCCAGTTGGAAACTCGGTGGTGTCGAGTAGGTAAGGTCAACAACTTCAACATTATTGGTGACCTTAGAGTGTTTGTGACCGTGTTTGGGTAAATTCTTGTTGTGTGGCAACTCGTTTGCTTCAGCTGAAAAATAAATAAAATAACATAAAGTATTAATTGTAAAACTATTGAACTATTAATACTAAATCTATTGAAGTCTAAATGGTAATCACATCCTTAGCATTCATAGTTACTATAACCACATATGCTAGTCAGTCTAACGAACTTATGATTTAGTATGGTCAGATGATGAGTTTAGACTGAGTAAAAAAGGTATGCATACTAAATAAAAAGAGTGTTCGGACTAAATAAAGTAGGTGTTCAGACTATTTGTTTGAAGTATGTTTTTTTTTTACTGTTTCAAGTCTAATGTGTACTACATAAAAATGTGCCAATAGTAGCTAAGGATAAGGTCATTCTAACATCTCAGGTGGTAATACTAACTACTCTGATGGTCATACTAACTATTTTACAGTCTGTTTTGTATAGAAAATCTGTGAATACTGAATATAAGAGGTGTGCATACTGAATAAAAAAGGTGTGAATACTAAATAAAAAGGGTGTTAAGACTAAATAAAGCAAGTGTTAAGACTATTTGTTTCAATTTGTTTTTTTTTTTACTGTTTCATGTCTAATCTACACTACATAAAAATGTGCCAATAGTAACTAACGATATGATCATACTAACTTCTCAGATGTTAATAGTAACTTCTCTAATGGTGATACTAACTGTAATCGTGATACCAAAATCTTAGATAGTCGAACTATCTCCTCTGATGGTCATATTAACATAATAGCATCACACAGTCTGACATAAATCAATAAATAAACTAACATAATAGCAAGTGTGAATAGTAAACTTTCAAACACATAATACTTACAGCAACAAAAACTTACATTTCTTCATAATATTTTTGTAGATGTCGAGGCGCCATTCTAATTGTGTCACAATATTGACAAGTTCTTCCTCCTCTGCTGGAGTTAATTCAGGTAGTTTTGGAATTGGTTTTGGTTGTCAACCAATCTCTTGAAACCTGTTATGGTCTTATATGTTGATGACATACTACTTGCTAGTAATGATAAGGACATGTTGCATCAAACCAAGAACTTTCTATTTAGAAACTTTGAGATGAAAGATCTTGGTGATGCATCATTTGTTCTAGGGATAAAGATACTGAGAGATAGAACCAAAGGTGTTCTGAGACTATCCCAAAGAAATTACATTGATAAAATACTAAGTTGGTATAACATGAAAGACTGTAAACCAGGTGATACACCCGTGGCTAAGGAAGACAAGTTCAGTCTTTCTCAATGTCCTAAAACTGATTCAGAAAGACTTGCCATGAAAAACAGACCCTATGCGTCCGTTGTAGGCAGTCTCATGTATGCCCAAGTGTGCATGAGAATGGACATAGCCTTCATTACGGAAATGCTAGGGCGATATTTAAGTAATCCAGGAATAGAGCATTGAAAAGCTACGAAAAAGGTGCTGAGGTACCTGAAGAAAACAAGAGACTATATGTTCACATATCAGAGATCGGAAAAGCTCGAGGTCATTGGATATACCGATTACGATTTTGGAGGCTGCGTATATAGCATGAAGTCGACATTGGAATACATCTACATGATGGCATGCAGAGTTGTGTCGTGGAAGAGTGCTAAACAGTCGCTCATAGCACCTCCTACCATGGTTGTCGAGTTCATTGCATGCTACGAAGCCTCAAATCATGGCGTGTGGCTAAGGAATTTTGTCACTAGGCTGCATGTAGTTCCTACCATCAAGAGGCCACTTATGTTGATATGTGACAACAATTCAGCCATACTCTATGAGACAAACAACAGAAGCTCGACAAAATCTAAGTACATAGACATCAAGTTTCTAGCAGTAAAGGATAGAGTACAGAATAATGAGTTGAAGGTGGAATATATTGGTACAGACTCCATGATTGCAGAAACCCTTACAAAAGCACTACCACCCAAGAAGTTTCATGAGCATGTTGCTCATATGGCCGTAGTACCTATGTTAGGATAGTTAGGGAAAATGTGGGAGTTTGATTTTATTTTTTAATGTTCCATGCTATGTAATTTGTAATAAGTTATGATATATACAAATTATATTTTGAATCTCATTGTGTTCTTTACTTAAATTTTTTTTACCTCACTAAAGTTAACAAATAAAGGGTGACTCGTTTGGAAATAGGCACGTAAAATCACACTCTCGTGTAATTTCTGAACTATATGACCAAAGTCTAATTCATGTCATCTAGAAGTATTTGGTACCGCGATTTATATCAATAAAGCCACGAAGAAAATGTGGTAACTATCGTTTAAGTCCTGTGCTGGTATGACTGGTGGATCGAATTTAAGAAATACGAACAAAAAGATAGAAAAGTTTAAAGTGATCTGGCCAGATCCAAGACATGTGTAATCAAATGAACCACACTTGTCCATGTGAGAGATTGTTGGAATTGAGATGTCAATTCCAATAAATTAAGTTTGGACTACGTGTTATATGATTACAACATGTCATGTACTGTCACTAATGTTACGAGGAGTAACATGTGGAAATGCCACTAAAGGTAGTTAATTAATATTCAAGGCATTATACGTATTTCACCAATATTTTGGGCACGAATGCATATAGAACTTAATCAAATTGATTATAATTATTGATGGACTGATTATGATCAATTAATATATATGAGTCTTAGTGTAAAGTCAGAAATATTGTTTGGGCTAAACTCAACTTAATTTGGATCAAAGCCAAACAAAACAGCACAAACCAAGATCTATTACGGCCGCAATAAGATTCATTGTGGCCACAATACAATAGAAGAAGATGGCAACACAATATGCCAAGTTTTGGCATGATTGATTGCGGTCGAAATAGATTTGGCAGGAAGTTGCCAAGTCTATTGCGACCGCAATGAGTTTCATTACGGCAGCAAGAGACCTACTGTAAGGCATGTTTTGACTACCTAGATCTTTCGATATCTTTCTGATTGGATAATTTAACTTTTGTACCAAATTCGTGGATGTATTTATAGCAGTAAATATTAGAATTTGGAATAGAATTAGAGATAATAAAATTACAAATATTTGATTAATATTTGATAATTATTTTGGCATCTTTCCAAGATACACCTAGACCCCTATAAAAGGTCTCGGGTCTCCAAACTTTAGGGGAAACAATTTACAGCAGAAAAACATTGTTGACAGGGCACAAGTCGTGTGCCTTGAAGCCTTTCCTTTATGCTTAGACCATGTCTTGACTTGTCTAGGGCATGTTTGAGCATGTTTGACATTGGGTTGTACCTGTTTTAACCTACATCTTCACCAAAACTCAATGTGCAAGGTTAGTACTTTATGTTTTTGCAAATTGTCAAACAAGAGATGAGTTGATGTGTTTAATCCAACAAACTCCTGTTGGAATTAATTTAATTAATTCTAATAATATATGGACTTATATGTGATATAAATATATATTGAACAATGGACTGTCAATTATTAAATTAGACCCATTATGAAGTGATCAAATTAAGTATTATTTACGGGTTCAATATGTGTCATGAGAAGTGGGGCCTTTAATGTGTAGAATGCGTATTAATAACTTTATGATTTAGTGATGGTCTAAATTATATAAAGTTATACGAATGATACAATTATGCTATTGGTCCCCGGAGAACACAATTTAATACGACAATATTATGCAAATAAGAGAATATCCGATATAAGCAAGTTCTGATTTTAGACACATTGTATATATTCATTAAGAAAACTATTAATTAATTAATTAATAATTAATTAATTAATTAATGTACAAGGCACTGAATGATATGCACCTTTTGGTTATACATAACCATTTAGATTCATTGAACATATACTATACAGTTGGTTCACTGTACAATTTTCTTGGTGGTCTTGTACAGACGTGTTTTTTAGTTTGTAAAGATTCACCATATATGCACCATATACCATATGGATTAAAGGTATTAAAAGGTGTGGTATAGAGAACTCTCTCTCTTCTCTTTAGATCAATACACAGTACATAAAAAAATTTATTGTGAAAAGGCCCTCTCCTCTCTTCCCTCCTCTTCTCTTCCTCGGCCTTGGATCTCGCTTTGTCGAGTCTCCTGGCCAATGGCCATTAGAGAGAAGAGGCGCAATCTGAACTTCCTTCCACTTGAAAGAGAGAAGTCCTAAATTCTTTCTACATTCTCTCTTAATCCACTCAACGAAGTGGCGACTCTGAACTTTCAACTCAAGAGAGAGATCCCTCCGATCAACCTACATTGATCGCTCACCATTTTCTCTGGCGTACTGAGTTAAAGAAAGAAATATTATCAAAGTTATTTCGTTTTGTAGAAGACGTTGTCGTTGCCGCCTTGCCGCCTCTCTCGCTCTCTCCATCGGACTTGAGAGGGATTGTTAGGAAACTAAAGGCTTCCGATGATCATCGGTGGTTGTCTCTCCGGAAGATCAAAAGCTATGGACCGGGGTAATTTAATTTTCAGATTTGAGGTTCTCTAGAAGATCTTGGGTTAATCAAGTTCTATCAACTCCCAATTTTGGTAATTTGCAAAACCAATTGAGATGTTCATATTAAATGATGCACATCTTTCATTTCTCTCCCTTTTTGCAAATAAAGGCAAAATGGTCAAACATATTTACTCCCCCCTGAGTTTTAGTACATATTCAATTATACAAGTCAAGCAATTTACTCCCCTTTAATGAAATAATATTTGCAAATATAGCACAAGTTATATGATTTACCAATTAAGCATAGGGGAGGTATAAATGAGAAGGCATAATATAGAAGAGTAATGAGAGCAATAAACATCAAAAGGCACATTAATTTGATATCTTAATCATTCCTAGTTTAAATCTTAGCTCAATATATTGGTTAACATCGAGGTTTTGTGAAAATATCCGCAATTTGATTTTTAGTGTCAATATAGACAAGTTCTATACTACCTTTTTTCACATGGTCTTTAAGAAATTGGTGCCTAATGTCTATATGCTTGGTTCTAGCATGAGCAATAGAGTTCTTAGACATCATAATGGTGCTAGTGTTATCACACATAATTGGTACCTTGGTGAAATTCAAATCATAATACTTAAGATTTTGCACCATCCATATAATTTGGGTGCAACAACTACCGGCAGCTGTATACTCCGCTTTCGCCGTGGAAAGGGCAATCGAGGTTTGCTTTTTACTAGACCATGATACTAAAGACTCACCTAAGAATTGGCAAGTTCCACTAGTACTCTTTCTATCAACTCGATCACCGACGAAGTCCGCATCGGTGTATCCTATCAAATCAAGTTTGGTGGTTCTACCATACCATATTCCTAAGTTGATTGTACCTTTGACATATCGTAGGATCCTCTTAACGGCTACCATGTGTGATTCTTTTGGAGATGCTTGGAACCGTGCGTAAAGACATACGACAAATATGATGTCGGGTCTACTTGCAGTTAAGTATAGAAGGCATCCAATGATTGCTCGATGGAGTAAGATATCTACCAATTTTCCGCATTCATCAATTCCAAGTCGAAGATTGGTTGCCATGGTAGTTTTCATTGACTTGATTTCTTCTACGCTAAAGCGTTTGACTAATTCCTTGGCATATTTGGATTGGTTGATGAAGATTCCTTCTTCACTATGCTTAATTTGTAGTCCAAAAAAGAAGGTAAGTTCTCCCATCATGGACATCTCAAATTTCTTGCTCATAAGATTGGAAAAATCATTCGCAAGAAGGGAGTTATCTAGGGGCTTGCTTTAAACCGTACAAAGCCTTATGTAGCTTAAGAACATGATTGGTGAATGAAGGATGCTCAAATCATTTAGGTTGGAAAACATACACCACCGTGTTGATATATGGCCATAAGGTTAATGCCCCTGATCGAAATCAAAAGCAATAAAGTCTAAATTTTTCAATATGCCTTATAAGCATTAAATATGTTGATATATGGCCATAAGGTTATTGTGTTGTATAACGACATATTCAAGAAAAAATATTTAGTATTTATAAGATGTTTTACGAAATCTTAAAGGACTTATAGCAAACGAAAGAATAATACTCAAGTATCAGATGTTGAAAAAGATTTGAGGTCATACCAAATCAGATTTAGAATTAAATGCATAAAGATGTAACTCTAATGAGCTCAGGTTTGAGATCATTCAAGTTATATTGTGACAATAAAGGAGCTATGCATAATACTAGAAAAGGTTAAAATATTTTCATATTAATTTCCTAAAAGGAGAGAATAAAGACAGAACATACAACAAGTACAAGTTTCGTATTCACAAAGTTTTGTGGAAAATGTGGGAGCCTGATTTTGTGGAAATGTATGTTCTATGTAATTTGCAACAAATCATAATATATGCAACTTACATATCTCAATATACTAGAAATTAAATAAGTTATCTAGTAACCCAAAAGAAAGGATGAAAGATAGAATATATGACAGTATAGACTTCGTATTCACAAGGTTTGTGGAAAATGTGAGAGTTTGATTTTGAGGAAATGTGTGTTCTATGTGACTTGCAACAAGTCGTGATTTATATGCAAGCTACACCTTCTTCTTTAAAGTTTTGACTCACTAAAGTAGTGATGACCCATTTGGAAATAGGCACGTATAATCACATTCTCGTGTAATTTCTGAACTATATGACCAAAATCTAATTCATGGCATCCATAAAGTATTTGGTACTGTGATTTTCATAGAAAAAGCCATGAAGGAAATGTGATGACTATCATCTAAGTCCTGTGCTGGTTTGACTGTTGTACCGAATTGTTTAAAAATATGAAAAGAAAGACAGAAAAGATAAAGTAATATGCAGATTCACAGACACATGTAATCAAATGGATCACACTTGTCCATGTGGGAGATTGTTGGAATTGAGACGTCAATTCCAATAAATAAAGTTTGGACTACGTGTTATATGATTACTACGTGTCACATATCATCACCTAATATTACGAGGAGTAATATATGGATATGCCAAATAAAGTGATTAATTGATATTCAATGACATTATACATATTTTACTAGAATTTTGGGCACAAATGCATATAGAACTTAAGTAAATTAATTATAATTGTTAATGGACCAATTATGATTAATTATACTATATATTGATGTTAGTGTAAAGTCAGAAATATTGTTTGGGCCAAACCCAACTCAAATTGGATCAAAGCCCAAGCAAAACAGCACAAACGCAAGTCTATTGCGGCCGCAAGAAGATCCTATATGGCCGCAATGGAATAGGAGAGATTTGGCAACAAATCTACTGAATTTTTAGTAGATTGATTGCAGCCGCAATAGCCTTCCTTGCGATCGCAATGAGATCTATTGCATCCGCAAGAGACCTATTCCAAGGCAGATTTTGGCTGCCTAGATTTATCGTTATCTTTTTTAGATTGAATATTATAGTTATCATACCAAATTTATATGATTATTCGCTGAAGTGAATATTAGAATTTGGAAAAGAATTGGAGATAATATAATTTCAAATATTTGATAAATATTTGATAATTAATTTGGCATATTTTCAAGATACACTAACGCCCTTATAAATAGCCCTGGGTCAGCACCCATTCAAACCGATGAAAGTTTCATTGAATAGAAAAATTCTCGGTTATCGACATAAGGCACATGTGCTGTTCATAGCCACCTATCTATCCATTAAAGATATACTTCTTGGTTCCGTTCGTGGCATCGAAGAAAAGAACACCGAGATAAACTGAATTGGGTCGCTCACGCACGATGATATGCTTCCGCACTTCCACCGCAAGAGGTGCTCCGTTGAAAGGACCATTGTACAAGGAAGACCTTAGGGGTGGAAGGTAAGTACCGCTTCCGCTCATTTATTTATTTCATTCAAGTCGCAACGGTATTTGAATTGATTGATTGCAATTGCTTTAGATTAGAGAATCGTTTTGTGTGATACCCTAAATTGAATTGCATCAATTGATTATCCCAATAGCTACTCCTACAAATTCTTGGGTGAGGTTCCTAGGAAGGATATCAACATTTCGACGCACTGGCCTAATATGGGGAACGGGTGGTCTAGGTTGCCTTGGCGCCGTTGGTGGGCAACTCGCCCATTGTTGTGACCATGGATACCATCCCTGATAATTGTAAGGGATAAAGTACCCGTTCCATAGGTATGCGAATTGATAATTCCAACTAAAATCCCAAGGGACACCTGACGCCGGTGCTTGTCGGTATTGGAGTACGCTTCGGGTGGGAAAGGGAATTGAGATGTTCCCTCTTGAGAGATTGGTACCCAAATATTTTGTGTCCTTTGGGGTAAAGATGAAAATGCCATACATGTCTGTGGGGCTGGTGGTGGTGTTCGGATGGGAAGTGGAGGTTGGTGCGGAGGAGCCTCCTGGTGTGAGGGATTGAGTCCTCCCTCGGAAGCTTGTTCGAGGCATGGTGAAAGGTCTCGGGCTGAACCGTTAAAGTCGGTTGCAGTTGAGTTCTCCAGAAACCTGTCAGAATTGGGGGCCCGTAGCGGGCATCCTGCACGAATTCGACGTCTCGTTCCCTCTGTCTTTTTCGTCCGCCAGCAGCTTCTTCGTCTATTTCGATCGTGAACCTTCGTGTGTCATTAGTAAACCTAGTCGGTGTTTTGGGTTGTCCCCACAGTCATTGATACGGTATATCTGGAATATGGTTCGTAGATGATTTTAGGTGGAGCTAGGTGAAGGACTGTTAAACAGGTCGTCTAACTGTCCCTCTATCTAGAACTGCATGGTAGCCTTTTCTCTTAGAAATGTGTAGCTTTGCGCTCTTTCATTCGATGCTCCCCTCTATGTTCTGGGAGGGTATTTATATGTTTCAGTATTGTCGGTTGACTGTCCTACCAATCGTGGGTAGTTATTATGACATGAGTTACGTGTTGAGAACGTGCAGTAACCACCATTAGAAGTGAACCCGCCGGGTGGCTATTTCTGGGTACTGGGTGGCTAAATCGAGAAGTTCCTCTCTCCGAATACGAAAGCCAATTCGGGTAGTATCGGTAGCTATTTTTTGAGCTTCCGAGTGGTCTGTGCTTCCATTATGGACCTCAATGTTAGACTATTGACAAAATGACATATCAGAAGAAATAATACATAATTTTAAAATTTTAGAGAGATATATTTGAAATTATGCCAATAATCAAATTAGTGCAAACGAAAACACAAACATCAACTTAATATTTTGCAGAAATTTGAAAATAAAAAACTATTTTGAGTTTGAATAACACAAAAGCTTTCACTCTCACTAATTCACTATCATCAATTCATCATACATTCATACTCGCTAATTTGGTGCAATTATCCGAGGACGCATTGCGTTCCCAGGTAGTAGGTACTCTACTAACAACTCACAAGATTAGATATTTGGATCCCCTCGAAGCCTCGGAACAGTCCGACATACGACGTTGATCAACTCGCCTTCTCCGGTTCTCCCAAAAACCAACCACCATCAAATAACAAGTCTCAAAACAATGTCGCCTCTTCTCCTCCTCTTTTCCCTTTTTCTATTCCCCTTCTTCCTTCCAACCAAATCACACTCAGCTCACCAACACACACCTCTTTCCCGTCTCTACAACAACACCGTCTCGCTCGACGACCGCCAGGTCACCTTCTATTGGACCCTCTCCAACACCTCCATCTCTCTCGCCGCACATGGCGCGCGAAAATCAAACTACCTCGCGATCGGATTCGGGGAATCAATGGCGAATAGCTTTGCGTATGTAGGTTGGACGGAAAGACACGGTAAATGCCATGTCAGATCTTACTGGATTTCCGGCCATGATGCATCGAGTGTGCATCTAACTTCAGAGAATCTCACTGATGTGAGGTGCCAGTCGAAAAATGGCATTGTTTCTTTCGAGTTGACCCGGGATTTGAACCCGTTGTGTACTGGTCGGATTGAGTGTGGTAATGTAATTGATCCGACCAAGCCTCTGATTGTGATTTGGTCGATGGGGAGGGAGTGGTCCGGGACCCATTTAACAGAGAAGAACATGCATTTTGCAATGAGCGATCGGTTCGAGCCGGTGTTCCTCCTGAGTGGCTTGGCAAAAGAGGAGAGAAATCTAGGGATCATTCTAGCTGTTCATGGATTCTTCATGTTTGTTTCCTGGGGTGTCTTATTCCCTGGAGGGATACTATCTGCACGGTTCTTAAAGCATAGTCATGGTGATTTATGGTTTAAGTGGCATCAGTATTTTCAGTATAGTGGGTTAGGGATTGTATTTGTTGCCTCAACTGTAGCTGTTTACGGCCTAGGCATGTTCGATTTTTCCTCGTCTCATGTTAAATTTGGAACTATTGCCATACTGTTATCTCTTTCTCAGCCTATAAACGGATACTTTCGACCGAAAAAACCAGAAACTGGGGAAACGGGGTCTGACAAAAGAGCGATTTGGGAATATGCACATGCTGTAACTGGAAGAGTATCTCTTTTGTTTGGGGTAGTTGGTCTCTTTACTGGACTGAAGCATTTTGGGGAGGAGCATGATAGTGAAATTGCAGAGAGGCTTACATGGGCTTTGGTGCCATGGATTTTGATATTTGCCTCAGTAGTTCTCTACTTAGAGTTCAAGGAACTGAGACGCCGAAGGCGGGAGAGGAATTATTCGGAGGTGAATTGGGAATTGGGAGAGCTTGATGACGACGAATTGGTCGATTTATTGGAGCCAGAGGAGAGGTAGGAGTGCTATGAATCTCTGATTGAAAGTTCAGTCAAAATGGCATGTGATATATATGCAGATGACAGTCTTGAAAGCACATTTGCTCAGTTATTTTGTGATTAATTTGGTAAATCAGTTGCAAAAGATATTCAAAATGGAAGGTGTTCTTTTTTATTTATTTCCATTGCACTAACCCAAGTTATAATGCTTCTCATATTTTTGAATAAATTTGAAATTTTTAAAATTGACGGTCCTCTTAACTGTAACATCGTCAGCCCAAAATCCTTATATTTCAAAATCACTGCTCACATCACACGCCATCCCCAGAAGGGCAAAAAGGAATGAAAATTCAAGTGAAAATTGAATGCAAGTGAAAAATGATTTCAATGTCAAGCAATGCTTGATTAGGGCCGCTATTCTCTGCGTATCATTTTCCGCTCCACATCCTGCGTATTCAATTTGAACTATCGAATTAAAAATCAATGATCGATCGTCACTAATATGATTCACGAAAGCTCCTCATATTATTAAATCAGCATCGTTGATCTTAATCTGACGGTTCATATCAACATATACGCGCTATAAGTAGTGATTTCGCTACCCGGAAGATATCGTTCCTGCTTGATTAGGGGTAGTATTTTAGGCCCTCAAGGGCCTAACTAAAAGCCCATGTGCATATTACATCCTGTGAAGATTGTTTAGTAGTTTTTGATGTTACTAATTTTCTTTCATTTTTTTTTTCACCGAAGCACCTTTGCTCCATTTTTTTTTGCAGTATTTAAACTCCTGACTTAATTAAATTTTCTATTATCCATTACTATTTAATTATGCAAACCCACCATACAGAAAATGACACGACAGCACGGAAGACGCATGTTTGAAATATAAATATTTAATTTTAGTTAAGAGTTGTGGAAAAAAAAATAAAAAGAAAACTCAGCCCATTTACTATAAAAGATTGAACATGACATAAAAGGAACTTGTAACCAAGCTTCCTGCATGTGTGAAAACCATGTGTTGCCATGTTGATCTGTTTAATGGAATCAAGTTGTACAAAGTGTTAAAATGAGTTATATAATTGATCCCATGGCGGTATTCTGTACGGGCTTTATAATTAAGGATAACAAATAATTAGTACAAGGCTTGAAATCTAGAAATATTTTAAAAGATGTCATGTATCGTATATTTAACTTCACAGAATTGCTATTTTTCTTTTCTTTTTTTAAAAAAAAAGTTACATAAGCAAAGAGTTTGGCACCAAATAGGGCTGCAAGAAAAATTCGTAGTTCGTAATTCGTTTGAGTTCGATTCGAGAGTTCGAAATTAGTTTCAAATCGATTCAAACTAGTTCGAAATTATTTTGAATCAAACTCAAACTAGGGTCGGTTCATTCGAAATTGTTCGTGAACTAAAACAGTTCGAATCTTGAGAGATCTGAACCGTCAGATGATATCGAGACTATTGATATATATGTAGTCTGTGCTACGAGTTCATTCGAATTAGTATCAAATCAAACTCAAACATGACATAGTTCCTTCTAATGTTGTTCGCAGACTATATAGTTAGAATATTGTTGATATTTTTCTTCTTCTTTCTCAACTACATTATTTACTTCATCATTATTTTCAATAGAGATAGTTAGTTCATGTATCTTTAATGCTAGCATCTTCATCTTCATTTAGATACTCTTGAGTTAGTTCACATGCACTCTCTTCATTGTCAACATCCTACTATTTATCCTCTTCAATTAGATAATATTCCTCATCTTTGTCATCTGCTTTTACTACTTTTCGGTTGAGCAACAAAAAATCTGTAGTTCGTAATTAGTTCGAGTTCGATTCAAATCATATCGAATCAAACTCAAACTTCACACAGTTCGTTCGAAACTTGTTATACTTCAAATCAAACTAGTTCGAAATTAATTTCAAATCAAACTCAAACACAAATCAGTTCATTCGAGTTTGATTCGTTTGCATTCCTAGGCACCAACCAGGTTGACGGAAGAATCATTTCCTCGTCCCCTTATATAATCCGCAGTTAGATATTTTGGTTGATTTCTATTTAAAAAAAGAAACTTTGGTTGAAACATGATTTATACTATACGTACGCGCTCGCGCTCCGCGCGAAAAACTACAAAGAAAACAATGGCAAAAAAAAATTGCAAAATTCCTGAGAATTTTTTTTGAAAAATAATATTTATAATCAGCTAAGCCTTTATATAAATAAGATTTCTTTTGAATTTAGAGTCAGTACGCGGAAATAAAAGGTGAAGTCAAAAGGCAGATCCAGTCAATTTAGAATAAAATCATGATGCCTTTGGTCCCAACAAATGATGTTCTTTTTCCCATCTTTTTAAGGCTCTCATATCTGCAATATATGATGCCTTTGGCACTGTAGATTCAAGTAAATAGTGTTTATGTTGTTAAAGTGAATAGTATTTTTATTGTTTAATTTTTTTTCTTCGAGTTTTTTTTACCAAAAAAGACATAAATAATGACGGAGTTATTTTTTTATACAGAAAAGACATTTATAGTGACGAAGTCACGTATCTTTTCTAATAAACGATTCTAGTTTTTTTTTTTGATAAAAGCAACTCCAAGTTTGGAGTGCCGGCTTCCCATTGAAATGAAAGCAAAAAAATTACGAAACAAAATGTCTTTTGGTCGGTATTTGATACACAAACTTTGTACCTTAACCTTCCAAAATAAAAAATAAAAAAACAAAACCAAAGTAAACAACTATTCTATCTTTCCTTACAAGATTAGCCTATCAACATTATTGGAACTAAAAAATGATGAAACTAAAGTTTTAATGAATTAGACATTCTCATTTTGTGTCTCTATTACATCTTCTCATGCTAGTCTAAGAGATCTTCATCTTCTTGACTCTCATTGCCATCATTATCGTTATGCACCACTTTTATCTCCTGCTGTGACTGATTGTTTGACATTGTTACATGGGGAAGGTGACCTCTATAGGCCCCTCCTGTCCAAAATAGATACAAATGCCTTTTTCTTTTTTTCACAATATAATGTGCTTTCTTTTTTAATTGCATTATTTTGAAATATAATGCTATTTCTTTCATTCCAAATTGACCATGATGTGGCTGCTAAAATACTTCCCCATTTTTGAATTTTTTTTCTGTTGTCATATCTATTATTGACTCCCATAACTCTTGTATTGAGTTTAAATTTATATAAAGACCTTCTAATTCCTCATATTTTATCATTGTCCATATTTTAAAGTTATAGGGGCATTTTAAAAATAGATGTTCTACAGTTTCTATGTTAGAATTACATAATACACAATGTGCTGATATATTCATATTTCTTTTAATAAGATTATCTCTAGTTAACACTCTATTATTTAAAATTAATCATAGAAATAGCTTGAACTTTAAGGGTGTATTTAGACACCACACAGTGTTTTGTAAATTTAGTCTAATACCACCAGTATTTAAGAAAGAATATAAAGATTGTACTGAATATATTCCATTATTTTCTAGTTGCCAAACAAAAGAGTCACTTTCATCAGTAAAATTTATATTGCTAATATAATTTTTAAATTTTCCTTTTGTTGTCGGAGTTCCTGACTACATCCCCTAGTTAAATTGAATTGTATGTTACCTTTGTTCCAAACCTTTTCTAGTGTGGTATGTTCTACTCTTGTCTTATCAAAAATTAATGGGTATTGTATCTTTAAAGCACAGTTACCATACCAAATATCATTCCAAAAATCTATGGTGGTTCCATTCCCAACAAGTCTTTTGTTGCTCAATTGTATGAATTTAACTAATTTGCTCACACCTGACCAAAAGAATGATGCATTAGTACTGTGAAACTTTTTGTATTTATGAAGAACAATTTTTTCCATAAATTGTCATGATCCTTATATAAAAATAACCAAGTCCATTTACAAATAAGTGCAATATTCATTTGTGCCAAATTTAGTATGCTCCATCCTCCAAATTCTTTTTTCTACATAATTTATCCCACCTGACTAAACTTATTTTCCTCTTATGTATATTGTCAGTTCCTGACCATAAAAATTTTCTTCTAATATTATTGAGTTTGCTTTCTACCCATTTTGGCATTTTGTAAATTGAAATATAATATAATGGTATGGATGATAGTACTGAATTAACTAAAATTAGTCTTCCTCCTAGAGATAACATTTTTCCTTTCCATGTTCCTAACTTGTTTGCCACTTTATCTATTATCTTTTGCCAATCTTGAGTATTTGTTTTTTTTCCAGTGCAGAGATTGTCCCAAATATTTTATAGGTAATTTGCCAATTTTACAACTAAGTACACTAGCTAAGTAATCACCTTCATGAGGTTCTAAATTAAAGGGTATTACTTCAGTCTTATGATAATTAATTTTTAGACAAGTTAAACCTTCAAAAGATTTTAATAACCATTTTAAATGATGTGTCATTTTTGCATCATCTTTAATGAATATTAAAGTGTCATCAACATATTGTAAATGCATGATCTTTTTACCATTATCTAGTTCTGGTCCTAAACCTTGAAAGTAATTATGTTCAATTCCTATGTTTATTAGTTTTGTCAAACTGTCTGCAGCTAGTATATACAAGAATGTTGAAAGTGGGTCCCCTTGTCTTATTCCTTTTTTACACTCAAAATATGGACCAATCTTGCCATTAAGTAATATTGCACTGTGTCCCTTGATTAAAGTATGTTTGATCCACAATATCCATTGTTGACAAAAACCTCTGTCATGTAGTATTTTGAATAAATAGTCCCAACTTATGTTGTCAAAAGATTTTTGGAAATCAATCTTGACTAAAATACCCTTTTCCTTTGTTTTATGTACTGTATGAAGAATTTCATGAGCAGATATTATTCCTTCTAAAATATTTCTTCCTTTTAAGAAAGCACATTGATTTTGGCTAATTATTCTTTGCATTACTGGACTAATTCTATTTGCTAGTACTTTTGTAAATATTTTAAAACTACAATTTATCAGGCCGATTGGTCTATAGTCTGTTAATTTGCATGCTTCCTTTACTTTTGGTATTAGTATTATTATTGCTCTATTTAACCTAGACATGTTAAGTTTATTTTGATAGAAGTCTGTAAACAATTTGTATAAATCTAATTTTATGATATCCCAACATTTTTGATAAAATCCAATTGAGAAACCATCAGGTCCAGGTGCCTTTTTTGGATCCATTTCCATTACAGCTTGATGTATCTCCTCCATGGTAAAAGGTTTTATCAATATTTCATTTTCTACATTACTAACTAATTCATTTGTCTCCCATGTGTTATTTTTTAATTCTGCCCATAATATATCTTTATTTCCTAATAGGTTTTTATAGTATTGGAATATATATTTTGACATGATTTCTTCATCATTTATTTCTTTATTATCTATATGTAGAGATGTTATGATATTTTTACTTTTTTGATATGAAGCAATTTTATGAAAATATTTTGTATTTGCATCCCCTTCATCAAGCCATTTATCTTTAGCTCTTTGACTCCAATAAATTGCCTACATATTATATATTGATGTTAATTCACTTTGTGCTGATATATATGTATCTAATTCTATCTCTGATAATTTCCTATGTTCTAACACAAGTTCAAATTCATTTAAGGTTTGTATATTAATCTTTTCCTTTTCTTTGATTTCCTTTTTTAAGTTAGCACTCCATCCTTTTAGTTTTTGTCTCAAGTTGTTCATTTTTATTTTCCAATCTTGACCTTTATTTAATCCTATTGTTATATTTGACCACCACACTATCATTTTAGAGTAAAAATCTTCCTGCTCACACCAGCTAATTTCAAATCTGAATATATATCTATTAATATAATTTGGGGATCCAATTTCTATACATATTGCATTATGATAAACGATCATAGTTAGATGCGACAAACAGATGAGTTTTAAAGTTGATATTGAAGTTTTTAATGGCGTTTGTTTACTTGAGAACAAGAATGAATATTGACCTGCTGTATAGAAAATTAGGGAAAATCAGGAAAACAGTTTCTTCATGACATTACTGGTTAGACTTTTAAAAACTGAACAAGAAACCAGAAGAAGAATCTAGTGAAAAATTAAAAAAGCAACAAATTTTCTTTTAAGATAATTGTTGTCTACTTAACAAATTAAAGTAGGCTTGAATTTAAGCCAAAACAACAACAAAATTTTTATTCTCAAATAAATCAGATTAGACAAAATGAAATCCAATCTGAAATGAAAATCAATAAAAATAATAATAATAATATAATAAATAGTAAAATAATAATAAAAATAAAAGTATTGTAATGATAATAATAATAATAATAAACTATTTTACAAATCATAAGTTTAGACTAGCATTCTATGTCGTTAATCCTAGACTAAAGTCGTACAACTATATCACTACTTCTAAATTTTAGTCTGTCATGATTCTGGTACGTGGATCGCTAACTTTCATGCACTCATATATGATGCCAACTCTTTGAAGACATATCTTTAAGTCTCTTTTTACAGCTTCATCTCATGTCGATTTTGTCGACCCCAACCTCTTGTCGTGGTTTGGACGTTGCTTAAAACTCCACCAAGTAACGGTGCATCAGAAGGTCTCCGCTAGATATGCCCATACCATCTCAAACGATGTTAAACAAGTTTCTCTTCAATCGGTGCAACCCCGATCTTGTCACGTATATCGTCATTTCTAACGTGATCCCTTCTTGTATGTTCACATATCCACCGTAATATACGCATCTTTGTCACACTCATCTTTTGTATATGTTGCTCTTTAGTAGCCCAACATTCTGCTCCATATAACATTACAGGTCTGATCGTCATTCTATAAAACTTACCCTTCAACCTTTGTGGGACATTTTTTGTTGCATATGATGCCAGATGTTTGTCGGCATTTTATCCAACATGCTCTTATTTTATGGCTAACATCTATGTCACTATCGATCACTTTTTTGTATAGAGGTCAGGTGCCGTAGTAGCATTCTGACAATTTTTTTGAGTGACATTTTGAAAATTTTCAAGTTTTCTAGTGACATAAAATTAATTTTCCCTTGAATTTAAGTGTTTTTTAATTCATGTCTCAAGATGAAGATGTTAATTTAGATTGACAAATAGTATCTAGAAAAAACATCTTTCGATATTATACTTGAATTTAAGTATTTATTAATTTGACAAAAGTTTTTTTTAATAATTGTTTAGAGCCCTTTTTTAAGTCAGAGACTTCGTCTACTTAATTTTATTTATATATAAAGGGACACACTTATCCAATATTTATTACTTTTCAAGTGGCTTACAGAGGATCATGTGCTTATGAAAGTTTAAAATCATACTATTAGATTACTAAATCATTTGCACTTATGTCTACTTAATATTCATTAAAATAAAATAAAAAAGAGTTTACAATACAGAAAAAAAAATAGAAAGATAATAGCAAACTCCATTCCATTAAATTTAGGTTTATGTTTGTTTTTTTATGGCAAATTGATCTCTCAACTGATTTATCCTTACCACCTCTGGAACTTTTAAACTATATATTGTTCCAATCAAACTCTGCTTTGAAGATGTCTTATTTATTGGTACATATTTATCACAATTATTAGCTTCATGAAAAGTGCGTTTGGTGTTCCTTTCTTGTGGAATAGTGCACAAATTAAAGTATACAGACTTTTAAATTTCCACTTGTGATCTTATCACATGGCATCACTTATCAAATATTCTCCCCTCTACTTGTATAATTTAGAACTGTATTCAGCTACTCGCCAAAGATTTCTCCACAATAAAAGATTATTGTTTAATACTTCTTTTGACATATAGAGGATTAGAGGTTCACGAAATTTTCAGTATTTATTGCTGAATTTCTCTTAATGAAACTTTCGCACTTGTGTTTACGAAGATTTGAACTCATGACTTTTTAAAAATCATCATACTTAATTACAATTAGACTACTAAATCATTTTCATATTGTTTAATATTTAATTTACTACTTAGCTACAACCATACTAATAAAGCATTTTCTTATTGTTTAATACTTAATATTTAATTTGTAGAAACGCGTTGCCTTTTGTTATGAAGATTAGATTTTGAACTTTTTTTCGTTCTCTACACTATTAGTTTCGTGAAATGCTGTGTTGCATGAGTGCGGGTGCAAATATCGTATCGTATACGATACATGTGTGGCGATACAGTAATTTAAAAAATCCGTAGATACGGATGCGGCTATTAATAGTGTGATTTGTCTTGAGTTCGAATCTCCTTCATGCTTCATATTTCACTCATTTTTCTAGTGATATAACAAGATTTATCAGCGATTTATAGGACCTGATTGTCACATGGAGTTTTGAAACATATCGAGACGTATCAGAGATCGAATTCGTTGGTCAAAGTGAATAAAATAATCGGATACGTCAATCTCGATACGTCACATCACGGATACGCCATGTGGCTCATCGGATACGTATCTCAAAAAGTATTTGAGTATCCGAAAATCGAATATGTATCCAATACAATACGATAAGGTATCGTGAAGTATCCGAATAACATAAGTGAAATGTGATTGTAGCGTTCCTTTTTTGTGCTATAGCCTCCTTGATTCCTAGCGTTCCGTATGGCACATATATACAACAAATTTACTTTCCTGTTTTGATTCTATCACATGATGACATGATATCACTTGGCTACTTGCCAAATATTCTCCTTGTCTACTGTATCATGTATTCATGTTCATGTAGTAGTGTATTCGCTGAAGAGATTTGTCGTCAATGCAAGAGTATTATAGGATAAAAATTATTTAATTTGTAGAGTACCGTTGGTCTTTAATTAGTTGTAATTTCCAGTATTGAAATTTCAAGTTATCATTTTTTCTACTAATATTTTTATCTTACCTATTTTTGCAATAAATTATACTGGCTTATGAACTTTCTAAACACTGTCCGACAGACCCGTATTTATTTTTATGATAGTAGATAACATGGAGAGTGTAGTGAGGAAGTGGTTAAAATTTTATTAATTGAGCTCATAGCCTCATAATTAGTGCATTTTAGCAATTATCTTACATGTGTAATTATAATTTTTTTTAATACGATTATAAATTTGACAATTACCACTGACCAACCAAAAGGAAATTTTTCGCGTTATTGCTTCCAACTTTGTACTGTTACTCTTTCAGTTAAGGATCAAATAACAAATGAAATTTCATTTAAGTAACTGAAGTGTTTCTGAATTTCTTCATTTTGTTTCCACCTATTCAGAGATAGGGGGAAAAAAGCCATTCCACTTTATTAGGCAAATAATTTATTAGGCAAATCAAAAGTATATTTGTTTATCATTTCTAAGAAGAAATAAATTTGGTTATTCAGTCGCAAAAGATTTGGTAGTACTCAACAATACCAGCATATAAGTAACCACCACTATACCACCTTTCCTTCAAAGTTCAAACCATCTTTGTTTCTCCTCTCTTTGAATCTAACATGAGAGCCATTCACACTGCTTTCCTGTTCCTACTTCTATTAGCTTTTATGCATTTGTTTCTGGCTTTTCCTTCATCAGAAAACCTCTTTCTAAGAGAAAATGTCCATTCAAGAAAGCTATTGGTGACTAAAACTGGGCAGACAAACAGTGTCAAGCCAACAAATTTTCAATCGACGTCGAGTAGTAATCCACGAATGGAGGTGAATGCTAGCCTTAAGAAGCTGCGATCCAGCACGCATAATCCTTCTCAGAATTAGATGCTGTATAGTTAGAAGAGATTTTGATGTTCATCTTTTTGTGTGGCCAAATTGAAGATAAGACCTATTTCACTATAATTGTGTTTATGCTGCCTGATGAAGAAATGAGGTTTGTGAATTATCTCCAATTGTCTTACCTCTACTAACAGATGGACTCAAAATGACTATTGAAGATATTTTAGATAAAATTTGAAATAACACCCCCAGGGAGCAACTATGCCTGTAATATATTGTTTCTGGTTTTCTTTTAGATTCTTGACTCTTTTTTTCCCTTTGTGGAACACTAGGCCGTTGAGCAGGGTGCCTATTGATGTGATTATAGTTAAAAATAAGTCCGGTGCACGGAGCTCCCGCTTGCGCGAGCTCTGGAGAAGGATCGGACCATTTGGAATCTTTGTACGCAGTATTTTTCTACATTTCTGCAAGGGTCTGTTTACACAACTCGAATTCGTGACCTCCTAGTCACAAGGCGTCTGGTTTAGCGCTGCGCCAAGGCTCCCCTTTTGATTCTAGTTAAAAACTTAAAATCAACTTTGAAAATTGATAGTCAAATTTTAGTTCTCAGGTGAAATGCTTTAGCAATATTTCTATGAGAAATCTTTGTGGTTTCAAGCAATCACTTGTCATTATCATCTTTTAGGCGAATGAATTTTCTTGGACAAATTGGGTTTTGGGTTAATTAGTTTTAGTTGTTAATTAACCTTTACTTTTAGTCTAATCTCATAAATTACTGTCAGTTCACTGTAAGAGAGGTCAAGCGGAATGTGCCTTCACAAATCAATTTTTAAATTTCCAAATGTGAAGCTTAATAAAATTTTATATCGGAATCATATAGAATATCAAATTACTATCTTATAGTTCTTAAACTACATTCAATGATTTAAAAAGATAAACCAAAATAATAGAAAATTTCTAATTAAATAAGATCATCTTTCAAAAATGTTAAAAGCACTAAATTTAGTACCATACAATATGTTGGCATAGATAAAATATTAAGCTGTTTGAATAGATATTTACAGTGTAAATGTTGCGATCAAAATGCTTTAGAAACGCGTCAGTAAAATCACCATTTCATATGAGCATGGCTAAAATAATATGCATAGTACACTCCATTTTATACTATGCATATATATATAGGTCAATAAATTGAGATTTAAGTTGCTCAATAAATTCTTCATATGAAAATATTGTAGGAAATCAAATTTCGTGATTTTTAGAGCTTTCTT
>CAXKVX010002377.1:0-25748 GCA_964058865.1 Eleocharis quinqueflora
GTTTCTAATCAAAGTACTTCATTTATGAGTGGTAACCAATCAAGAAAACACCACAAAGCATTTCTGCTTCAATGAGAAGTGTTTGTAATCAAAGTACTTTATTTATGAGTGGTAACCAATCAAGAAAACACCACAAAACACTTATACTTCTATGAGAAGTGTTTCTAATATAAGTACTTCATTTATGAGTGGTAACCAATCAAGAAAACACCACAAAGCATTTATGCTTCAATGAGAAGTGTTTCTATTCAGAGTACTTCTTTTATGAGTGATAACCAATCAAGAAATCACCACAAAGCAATTATGCATCTATGAGAAGTGTTTCTAATCAAAGTACTTAATTTAAGGGTGATAGCCACCCAAGAAAACACACAAAGCACTAATACTTCTATGAGAAGTGTTTCTAATCAGAGAACATCAATTTAGGGTGGTAACTAATAAAGAAAACACCTCAAAACATTTATGCATCTATGAGAAGTGTTTCTAATCAGAGTATTTCATTTATGAGTGGTAACCAATCAAGAAAACACCACAAAACACTTATACTTTTATGAGAAGTGTTTCTAATCAGAGTACTTCATTTTAGTGTGGTAACCAATCGAGAAAACACCTCAAAGCACTTATGCATATATAACAAGTGTTTCTGATCAAAATACTTCATTTAAGGGTGATTACCATTCAAGAAAACACCACAAAGCACTTATACTTCTATGAGAAGTGTTTCTAATATAAGTACTTAATTTATGAGTGCTAACCAATCAAGAAAACACCACAAAATATTTATGCTTCTATCAGAAGTGTTTCTAATCAAAGTACTTCATTTATGGGTGGTAATCAATCAAGCAAACACCACAAAGCACTTATACTTCTATAAGAAGTGTTTCTAATATAAGTACTTCATTTATGAGTGGTAACCAATCAAGAAAACACCACAAAACATGTATGCTTCGATGAGAAGTGTTTCTATTCAGAGTACTTCATTGATGAGTGGTAACCACTCAAGAAATCACCACAAAACAATTATGCATCTATGAGAAGTGTTTCTAATCAAAGTACTTTATTTATGGGTGATAACCACCCAAGAAAACACACAAAGCACTTATACTTCGATGAGAAGTGTTTCTAATCAGAGTACTTCAATTTAGGGTGGTAACTAATGAAGAAAACACCTCAAAACATTTATGCATCTATGAGAAGTGTTTCTAATCAGAGTATTTCATTTATGAGTGGTAACCAATCAAGAAAACACCACAAAAGACTTATACTTCTATGAGAAGTGTTTCTAATCAAAGTACTTCATTTTAGGATGCTAATCAATCAAAAAAACACCACAAAGCATTTATGCATCTATGAGAAGTGTTTCTATTCAAAGTACTTCATTTAAGGGTGATAACCATTCAAGAAAACACCACAAAGCACTTATACTTCTATGAAAAGTGTTTCTAATAAGAGTACATCTTTTATGAGTGGTAACCAATCAAGAAAACCCCACAAAGCATTTAAGCTTCTATAAGAAGTGTTTCTAATCAATGTACTTCATTTATGGGTGGTAACCAATCAAGCAAACACCACAAAGCATTTATACTTCTATGAGAAGTGTTTCTAATGTAAGTAATTCATTTATGAGTGGTAACCAATCAAGAAAACACCACAAAACATTTATACTTCCATGAGAAGTGTTTCTATTCAGAGTACTTCATTTATGAATGGTAACCAATCAAGAAATCACCACAAAGTATTTATGCTTCAATGAGAAGTGTTTCTATTAAGAGTACTTCATTTAAGAGTGGTAACCAATCAAGAAATCACCACAAAGCAATTATACATCTATGACAAGTGTTTCTAATCAAAGTACTTCATTTAAGGGTGATAACCACCCATGAAAACACACAAAGCACTTATAGTTCTATGAGAAGTGTTTCTAATCAGAGTACTTCAATTTAGGGTGGTAACTAATGAAGAAAACACCTCAAAACATTTATGCATCTATGAGAAGTGTTTCTAATCAGAGTATTTCATTTATGAGTGGTAACCAATTAAGAAAACACCACAAAACACTTATACTTCTATGAGAAGTGTTTCTAATCAGAGTACTTCATTTTAGTGTGGTAACCAATCAAGAAAACACCTCAAAGCACTTATGCATATATAAGAAGTGTTTCTGATCAAAATACATTTAAGGGTGATAACCATTCAAGAAAACACCACAAAGCACTTATACTTCTATGAGAAGTGTTTCTAATCAAAGTACTTCATTTATGAGTGGTAACCAATCAAGAAAACACCACAAAGCATTTATGCTTATATGAGAAGTGTTTCTAATCATAGTACTTCATTTATGAGTGGTAACCAATCAAGAAAACACAACAAAGCATTTATGCTTATATGAGAAGTGTTTCTAATTAATGTACTTCATTTATGAGTGGTAACCAATCAAGAAAACACCACAAAGCATTTCTGCTTCAATGAGAAGTGTTTGTAATCAAAGTACTTTATATATGAGTGGTAACCAATCAAGAAAACACCACAAAACACTTATACTTCTATGAGAAGTGTTTCTAATATAAGTACTTCATTTATGAGTGGTAACCAATCAAGAAAACACCACAAAGCATTTATGCTTCAATGAGAAGTGTTTCTATTCAGAGTACTTCTTTTATGAGTGATAACCAATCAAGAAATCACCACAAAGCAATTATGCATCTATGAGAAGTGTTTCTAATCAAAGTACTTAATTTAAGGGTGATAGCCACCCAAGAAAACACACAAAGCACTTATACTTCTATGAGAAGTGTTTCTAATCAGAGTACTTCAATTTAGGGTAGTAACTAATGAAGAAAACACCTCAAAACAATTATGCATCTATGAGAAGTGTTTCTAATCAGAGTATTTCATTTATGAGTGGTAACCAATCAAGAAAACACCACAAAACACTTATACTTCTATGAGAAGTGTTTCTAATCAGATTACTTCATTTTAGGATGCTAATCAATCAAGAAAACATCTCAAAGCATTTATGCATCTTTGAGAAGTGTTGCTATTCAAAGTACTTCATTTAAGGGTGATAACCATTCAAGAAAACAATACAAAGCACTTATACTTCTATGAAAAGTGTTTCTAATAAGAGTACATCATTTATGAGTGGAAACAAATCAAGAAAACACCACAAAGCATTTATGCTTCTATAAGAAGTGTTTCTAATCAAAGTACTTCATTTATGGGTGGTAACCAATCAATCAAACACCACAAAGCACTTATACTTCTATGAGAAGTGTTTCTAATATAAGTACTTCATTTATGAGTGGTAACCAATCAAGAAAACACCACAAAGCATTTATGGTTCAATGAGAAGTGTTTCTATTCAGAGTACTTCTTTTATGAGTGGTAACCAATCAAGAAATCACCACAAAGCAATTATGCATCTATGAGAAGTGTTTCTAATCAAAGTACTTCATTTATGGGTGATAACCACCCAAGAAAACACACAAAGCACTAATACTTCTATGAGAAGTGTTTCTAATCAGAGAACATCAATTTAGGGTGGTAACTAATAAAGAAAACACCTCAAAACATTTATGCATCTATGAGAAGTGTTTCTAATCAGAGTATTTCATTTATGAGTGGTAACCAATCAAGAAAACACCACAAAACACTTATACTTTTATGAGAAGTGTTTCTAATCAGAGTACTTCATTTTAGTGTGGTAACCAATCGAGAAAACACCTCAAAGCACTTATGCATATATAACAAGTGTTTCTGATCAAAATACTTCATTTAAGGGTGATTACCATTCAAGAAAACACCACAAAGCACTTATACTTCTATGAGAAGTGTTTCTAATATAAGTACTTAATTTATGAGTGCTAACCAATCAAGAAAACACCACAAAATATTTATGCTTCTATCAGAAGTGTTTCTAATCAAAGTACTTCATTTATGGGTGGTAATCAATCAAGCAAACACCACAAAGCACTTATACTTCTATAAGAAGTGTTTCTAATATAAGTACTTCATTTATGAGTGGTAACCAATCAAGAAAACACCACAAAACATGTATGCTTCGATGAGAAGTGTTTCTATTCAGAGTACTTCATTGATGAGTGGTAACCACTCAAGAAATCACCACAAAACAATTATGCATCTATGAGAAGTGTTTCTAATCAAAGTACTTTATTTATGGGTGATAACCACCCAAGAAAACACACAAAGCACTTATACTTCGATGAGAAGTGTTTCTAATCAGAGTACTTCAATTTAGGGTGGTAACTAATGAAGAAAACACCTCAAAACATTTATGCATCTATGAGAAGTGTTTCTAATCAGAGTATTTCATTTATGAGTGGTAACCAATCAAGAAAACACCACAAAAGACTTATACTTCTATGAGAAGTGTTTCTAATCAAAGTACTTCATTTTAGGATGCTAATCAATCAAAAAAACACCACAAAGCATTTATGCATCTATGAGAAGTGTTTCTATTCAAAGTACTTCATTTAAGGGTGATAACCATTCAAGAAAACACCACAAAGCACTTATACTTCTATGAAAAGTGTTTCTAATAAGAGTACATCTTTTATGAGTGGTAACCAATCAAGAAAACCCCACAAAGCATTTAAGCTTCTATAAGAAGTGTTTCTAATCAATGTACTTCATTTATGGGTGGTAACCAATCAAGCAAACACCACAAAGCATTTATACTTCTATGAGAAGTGTTTCTAATGTAAGTAATTCATTTATGAGTGGTAACCAATCAAGAAAACACCACAAAACATTTATACTTCCATGAGAAGTGTTTCTATTCAGAGTACTTCATTTATGAATGGTAACCAATCAAGAAATCACCACAAAGTATTTATGCTTCAATGAGAAGTGTTTCTATTAAGAGTACTTCATTTAAGAGTGGTAACCAATCAAGAAATCACCACAAAGCAATTATACATCTATGACAAGTGTTTCTAATCAAAGTACTTCATTTAAGGGTGATAACCACCCATGAAAACACACAAAGCACTTATAGTTCTATGAGAAGTGTTTCTAATCAGAGTACTTCAATTTAGGGTGGTAACTAATGAAGAAAACACCTCAAAACATTTATGCATCTATGAGAAGTGTTTCTAATCAGAGTATTTCATTTATGAGTGGTAACCAATTAAGAAAACACCACAAAACACTTATACTTCTATGAGAAGTGTTTCTAATCAGAGTACTTCATTTTAGTGTGGTAACCAATCAAGAAAACACCTCAAAGCACTTATGCATATATAAGAAGTGTTTCTGATCAAAATACATTTAAGGGTGATAACCATTCAAGAAAACACCACAAAGCACTTATACTTCTATGAGAAGTGTTTCTAATCAAAGTACTTCATTTATGAGTGGTAACCAATCAAGAAAACACCACAAAGCATTTATGCTTATATGAGAAGTGTTTCTAATCATAGTACTTCATTTATGAGTGGTAACCAATCAAGAAAACACAACAAAGCATTTATGCTTATATGAGAAGTGTTTCTAATTAATGTACTTCATTTATGAGTGGTAACCAATCAAGAAAACACCACAAAGCATTTCTGCTTCAATGAGAAGTGTTTGTAATCAAAGTACTTTATATATGAGTGGTAACCAATCAAGAAAACACCACAAAACACTTATACTTCTATGAGAAGTGTTTCTAATATAAGTACTTCATTTATGAGTGGTAACCAATCAAGAAAACACCACAAAGCATTTATGCTTCAATGAGAAGTGTTTCTATTCAGAGTACTTCTTTTATGAGTGATAACCAATCAAGAAATCACCACAAAGCAATTATGCATCTATGAGAAGTGTTTCTAATCAAAGTACTTAATTTAAGGGTGATAGCCACCCAAGAAAACACACAAAGCACTTATACTTCTATGAGAAGTGTTTCTAATCAGAGTACTTCAATTTAGGGTAGTAACTAATGAAGAAAACACCTCAAAACAATTATGCATCTATGAGAAGTGTTTCTAATCAGAGTATTTCATTTATGAGTGGTAACCAATCAAGAAAACACCACAAAACACTTATACTTCTATGAGAAGTGTTTCTAATCAGATTACTTCATTTTAGGATGCTAATCAATCAAGAAAACATCTCAAAGCATTTATGCATCTTTGAGAAGTGTTGCTATTCAAAGTACTTCATTTAAGGGTGATAACCATTCAAGAAAACAATACAAAGCACTTATACTTCTATGAAAAGTGTTTCTAATAAGAGTACATCATTTATGAGTGGAAACAAATCAAGAAAACACCACAAAGCATTTATGCTTCTATAAGAAGTGTTTCTAATCAAAGTACTTCATTTATGGGTGGTAACCAATCAATCAAACACCACAAAGCACTTATACTTCTATGAGAAGTGTTTCTAATATAAGTACTTCATTTATGAGTGGTAACCAATCAAGAAAACACCACAAAGCATTTATGGTTCAATGAGAAGTGTTTCTATTCAGAGTACTTCTTTTATGAGTGGTAACCAATCAAGAAATCACCACAAAGCAATTATGCATCTATGAGAAGTGTTTCTAATCAAAGTACTTCATTTATGGGTGATAACCACCCAAGAAAACACACAAAGCACTAATACTTCTATGAGAAGTGTTTCTAATCAGAGAACATCAATTTAGGGTGGTAACTAATAAAGAAAACACCTCAAAACATTTATGCATCTATGAGAAGTGTTTCTAATCAGAGTATTTCATTTATGAGTGGTAACCAATCAAGAAAACACCACAAAACACTTATACTTTTATGAGAAGTGTTTCTAATCAGAGTACTTCATTTTAGTGTGGTAACCAATCGAGAAAACACCTCAAAGCATTTCTGCTTCAATGAGAAGTGTTTGTAATCAAAGTACTTTATTTATGAGTGGTAACCAATCAAGAAAACACCACAAAACACTTATACTTCTATGAGAAGTGTTTCTAATCAAAGTACTTCATTTATGAGTGGTAACCAATCAAGAAAACACCACAAAGCATTTCTGCTTCAATGAGAAGTGTTTGTAATAAAAGTAATTTATTTATGAGTGGTAACCAATCAAGAAAACACCACAAAACACTTATACTTCTATGAGAAGTGTTTCTAATATAAGTACTTCATTTATGAGTGGTAACCAATCAAGAAAACACCACAAAGCATTTATGCTTCAATGAGAAGTGTTTCTATTCAGAGTACTTCTTTTATGAGTGATAACCAATCAAGAAATCACCACAAAGCAATTATGCATCTATGAGAAGTGTTTCTAATCAAAGTACTTAATTTAAGGGTGATAGCCACCCAAGAAAACACACAAAGCACTTATACTTCTATGAGAAGTGTTTCTAATCAGAGTACTTCAATTTAGGGTAGTAACTAATGAAGAAAACACCTCAAAACAATTATGCATCTATGAGAAGTGTTTCTAATCAGAGTATTTCATTTATGAGTGGTAACCAATCAAGAAAACACCACAAAACACTTATACTTCTATGAGAAGTGTTTCTAATCAGATTACTTCATTTTAGGATGCTAATCAATCAAGAAAACATCTCAAAGCATTTATGCATCTTTGAGAAGTGTTGCTATTCAAAGTACTTCATTTAAGGGTGATAACCATTCAAGAAAACAATACAAAGCACTTATACTTCTATGAAAAGTGTTTCTAATAAGAGTACATCATTTATGAGTGGAAACAAATCAAGAAAACACCACAAAGCATTTATGCTTCTATAAGAAGTGTTTCTAATCAAAGTACTTCATTTATGGGTGGTAACCAATCAATCAAACACCACAAAGCACTTATACTTCTATGAGAAGTGTTTCTAATATAAGTACTTCATTTATGAGTGGTAACCAATCAAGAAAACACCACAAAGCATTTATGGTTCAATGAGAAGTGTTTCTATTCAGAGTACTTCTTTTATGAGTGGTAACCAATCAAGAAATCACCACAAAGCAATTATGCATCTATGAGAAGTGTTTCTAATCAAAGTACTTCATTTAAGGGTGATAGCCACCCAAGAAAACACACAAAGCACTAATACTTCTATGAGAAGTGTTTCTAATCAGAGAACATCAATTTAGGGTGGTAACTAATAAAGAAAACACCTCAAAACATTTATGCATCTATGAGAAGTGTTTCTAATCAGAGTATTTCATTTATGAGTGGTAACCAATCAAGAAAACACCACAAAACACTTATACTTTTATGAGAAGTGTTTCTAATCAGAGTACTTCATTTTAGTGTGGTAACCAATCGAGAAAACACCTCAAAGCACTTATGCATATATAACAAGTGTTTCTGATCAAAATACTTCATTTAAGGGTGATTACCATTCAAGAAAACACCACAAAGCACTTATACTTCTATGAGAAGTGTTTCTAATATAAGTACTTAATTTATGAGTGCTAACCAATCAAGAAAACACCACAAAATATTTATGCTTCTATCAGAAGTGTTTCTAATCAAAGTACTTCATTTATGGGTGGTAATCAATCAAGCAAACACCACAAAGCACTTATACTTCTATAAGAAGTGTTTCTAATATAAGTACTTCATTTATGAGTGGTAACCAATCAAGAAAACACCACAAAACATGTATGCTTCGATGAGAAGTGTTTCTATTCAGAGTACTTCATTGATGAGTGGTAACCACTCAAGAAATCACCACAAAACAATTATGCATCTATGAGAAGTGTTTCTAATCAAAGTACTTTATTTATGGGTGATAACCACCCAAGAAAACACACAAAGCACTTATACTTCGATGAGAAGTGTTTCTAATCAGAGTACTTCAATTTAGGGTGGTAACTAATGAAGAAAACACCTCAAAACATTTATGCATCTATGAGAAGTGTTTCTAATCAGAGTATTTCATTTATGAGTGGTAACCAATCAAGAAAACACCACAAAAGACTTATACTTCTATGAGAAGTGTTTCTAATCAAAGTACTTCATTTTAGGATGCTAATCAATCAAAAAAACACCACAAAGCATTTATGCATCTATGAGAAGTGTTTCTATTCAAAGTACTTCATTTAAGGGTGATAACCATTCAAGAAAACACCACAAAGCACTTATACTTCTATGAAAAGTGTTTCTAATAAGAGTACATCTTTTATGAGTGGTAACCAATCAAGAAAACCCCACAAAGCATTTAAGCTTCTATAAGAAGTGTTTCTAATCAATGTACTTCATTTATGGGTGGTAACCAATCAAGCAAACACCACAAAGCATTTATACTTCTATGAGAAGTGTTTCTAATGTAAGTAATTCATTTATGAGTGGTAACCAATCAAGAAAACACCACAAAACATTTATACTTCCATGAGAAGTGTTTCTATTCAGAGTACTTCATTTATGAATGGTAACCAATCAAGAAATCACCACAAAGTATTTATGCTTCAATGAGAAGTGTTTCTATTAAGAGTACTTCATTTAAGAGTGGTAACCAATCAAGAAATCACCACAAAGCAATTATACATCTATGACAAGTGTTTCTAATCAAAGTACTTCATTTAAGGGTGATAACCACCCATGAAAACACACAAAGCACTTATAGTTCTATGAGAAGTGTTTCTAATCAGAGTACTTCAATTTAGGGTGGTAACTAATGAAGAAAACACCTCAAAACATTTATGCATCTATGAGAAGTGTTTCTAATCAGAGTATTTCATTTATGAGTGGTAACCAATTAAGAAAACACCACAAAACACTTATACTTCTATGAGAAGTGTTTCTAATCAGAGTACTTCATTTTAGTGTGGTAACCAATCAAGAAAACACCTCAAAGCACTTATGCATATATAAGAAGTGTTTCTGATCAAAATACATTTAAGGGTGATAACCATTCAAGAAAACACCACAAAGCACTTATACTTCTATGAGAAGTGTTTCTAATCAAAGTACTTCATTTATGAGTGGTAACCAATCAAGAAAACACCACAAAGCATTTATGCTTATATGAGAAGTGTTTCTAATCATAGTACTTCATTTATGAGTGGTAACCAATCAAGAAAACACAACAAAGCATTTATGCTTATATGAGAAGTGTTTCTAATTAATGTACTTCATTTATGAGTGGTAACCAATCAAGAAAACACCACAAAGCATTTCTGCTTCAATGAGAAGTGTTTGTAATCAAAGTACTTTATATATGAGTGGTAACCAATCAAGAAAACACCACAAAACACTTATACTTCTATGAGAAGTGTTTCTAATATAAGTACTTCATTTATGAGTGGTAACCAATCAAGAAAACACCACAAAGCATTTATGCTTCAATGAGAAGTGTTTCTATTCAGAGTACTTCTTTTATGAGTGATAACCAATCAAGAAATCACCACAAAGCAATTATGCATCTATGAGAAGTGTTTCTAATCAAAGTACTTAATTTAAGGGTGATAGCCACCCAAGAAAACACACAAAGCACTTATACTTCTATGAGAAGTGTTTCTAATCAGAGTACTTCAATTTAGGGTAGTAACTAATGAAGAAAACACCTCAAAACAATTATGCATCTATGAGAAGTGTTTCTAATCAGAGTATTTCATTTATGAGTGGTAACCAATCAAGAAAACACCACAAAACACTTATACTTCTATGAGAAGTGTTTCTAATCAGATTACTTCATTTTAGGATGCTAATCAATCAAGAAAACATCTCAAAGCATTTATGCATCTTTGAGAAGTGTTGCTATTCAAAGTACTTCATTTAAGGGTGATAACCATTCAAGAAAACAATACAAAGCACTTATACTTCTATGAAAAGTGTTTCTAATAAGAGTACATCATTTATGAGTGGAAACAAATCAAGAAAACACCACAAAGCATTTATGCTTCTATAAGAAGTGTTTCTAATCAAAGTACTTCATTTATGGGTGGTAACCAATCAATCAAACACCACAAAGCACTTATACTTCTATGAGAAGTGTTTCTAATATAAGTACTTCATTTATGAGTGGTAACCAATCAAGAAAACACCACAAAGCATTTATGGTTCAATGAGAAGTGTTTCTATTCAGAGTACTTCTTTTATGAGTGGTAACCAATCAAGAAATCACCACAAAGCAATTATGCATCTATGAGAAGTGTTTCTAATCAAAGTACTTCATTTATGGGTGATAACCACCCAAGAAAACACACAAAGCACTAATACTTCTATGAGAAGTGTTTCTAATCAGAGAACATCAATTTAGGGTGGTAACTAATAAAGAAAACACCTCAAAACATTTATGCATCTATGAGAAGTGTTTCTAATCAGAGTATTTCATTTATGAGTGGTAACCAATCAAGAAAACACCACAAAACACTTATACTTTTATGAGAAGTGTTTCTAATCAGAGTACTTCATTTTAGTGTGGTAACCAATCGAGAAAACACCTCAAAGCATTTCTGCTTCAATGAGAAGTGTTTGTAATCAAAGTACTTTATTTATGAGTGGTAACCAATCAAGAAAACACCACAAAACACTTATACTTCTATGAGAAGTGTTTCTAATCAAAGTACTTCATTTATGAGTGGTAACCAATCAAGAAAACACCACAAAGCATTTCTGCTTCAATGAGAAGTGTTTGTAATAAAAGTAATTTATTTATGAGTGGTAACCAATCAAGAAAACACCACAAAACACTTATACTTCTATGAGAAGTGTTTCTAATATAAGTACTTCATTTATGAGTGGTAACCAATCAAGAAAACACCACAAAGCATTTATGCTTCAATGAGAAGTGTTTCTATTCAGAGTACTTCTTTTATGAGTGATAACCAATCAAGAAATCACCACAAAGCAATTATGCATCTATGAGAAGTGTTTCTAATCAAAGTACTTAATTTAAGGGTGATAGCCACCCAAGAAAACACACAAAGCACTTATACTTCTATGAGAAGTGTTTCTAATCAGAGTACTTCAATTTAGGGTAGTAACTAATGAAGAAAACACCTCAAAACAATTATGCATCTATGAGAAGTGTTTCTAATCAGAGTATTTCATTTATGAGTGGTAACCAATCAAGAAAACACCACAAAACACTTATACTTCTATGAGAAGTGTTTCTAATCAGATTACTTCATTTTAGGATGCTAATCAATCAAGAAAACATCTCAAAGCATTTATGCATCTTTGAGAAGTGTTGCTATTCAAAGTACTTCATTTAAGGGTGATAACCATTCAAGAAAACAATACAAAGCACTTATACTTCTATGAAAAGTGTTTCTAATAAGAGTACATCATTTATGAGTGGAAACAAATCAAGAAAACACCACAAAGCATTTATGCTTCTATAAGAAGTGTTTCTAATCAAAGTACTTCATTTATGGGTGGTAACCAATCAATCAAACACCACAAAGCACTTATACTTCTATGAGAAGTGTTTCTAATATAAGTACTTCATTTATGAGTGGTAACCAATCAAGAAAACACCACAAAGCATTTATGGTTCAATGAGAAGTGTTTCTATTCAGAGTACTTCTTTTATGAGTGGTAACCAATCAAGAAATCACCACAAAGCAATTATGCATCTATGAGAAGTGTTTCTAATCAAAGTACTTCATTTATGGGTGATAACCACCCAAGAAAACACACAAAGCACTAATACTTCTATGAGAAGTGTTTCTAATCAGAGAACATCAATTTAGGGTGGTAACTAATAAAGAAAACACCTCAAAACATTTATGCATCTATGAGAAGTGTTTCTAATCAGAGTATTTCATTTATGAGTGGTAACCAATCAAGAAAACACCACAAAACACTTATACTTTTATGAGAAGTGTTTCTAATCAGAGTACTTCATTTTAGTGTGGTAACCAATCGAGAAAACACCTCAAAGCATTTCTGCTTCAATGAGAAGTGTTTGTAATCAAAGTACTTTATTTATGAGTGGTAACCAATCAAGAAAACACCACAAAACACTTATACTTCTATGAGAAGTGTTTCTAATCAAAGTACTTCATTTATGAGTGGTAACCAATCAAGAAAACACCACAAAGCATTTCTGCTTCAATGAGAAGTGTTTGTAATAAAAGTAATTTATTTATGAGTGGTAACCAATCAAGAAAACACCACAAAACACTTATACTTCTATGAGAAGTGTTTCTAATATAAGTACTTCATTTATGAGTGGTAACCAATCAAGAAAACACCACAAAGCATTTATGCTTCAATGAGAAGTGTTTCTATTCAGAGTACTTCTTTTATGAGTGATAACCAATCAAGAAATCACCACAAAGCAATTATGCATCTATGAGAAGTGTTTCTAATCAAAGTACTTAATTTAAGGGTGATAGCCACCCAAGAAAACACACAAAGCACTTATACTTCTATGAGAAGTGTTTCTAATCAGAGTACTTCAATTTAGGGTAGTAACTAATGAAGAAAACACCTCAAAACAATTATGCATCTATGAGAAGTGTTTCTAATCAGAGTATTTCATTTATGAGTGGTAACCAATCAAGAAAACACCACAAAACACTTATACTTCTATGAGAAGTGTTTCTAATCAGATTACTTCATTTTAGGATGCTAATCAATCAAGAAAACATCTCAAAGCATTTATGCATCTTTGAGAAGTGTTGCTATTCAAAGTACTTCATTTAAGGGTGATAACCATTCAAGAAAACAATACAAAGCACTTATACTTCTATGAAAAGTGTTTCTAATAAGAGTACATCATTTATGAGTGGAAACAAATCAAGAAAACACCACAAAGCATTTATGCTTCTATAAGAAGTGTTTCTAATCAAAGTACTTCATTTATGGGTGGTAACCAATCAATCAAACACCACAAAGCACTTATACTTCTATGAGAAGTGTTTCTAATATAAGTACTTCATTTATGAGTGGTAACCAATCAAGAAAACACCACAAAGCATTTATGGTTCAATGAGAAGTGTTTCTATTCAGAGTACTTCTTTTATGAGTGGTAACCAATCAAGAAATCACCACAAAGCAATTATGCATCTATGAGAAGTGTTTCTAATCAAAGTACTTCATTTAAGGGTGATAGCCACCCAAGAAAACACACAAAGCACTAATACTTCTATGAGAAGTGTTTCTAATCAGAGAACATCAATTTAGGGTGGTAACTAATAAAGAAAACACCTCAAAACATTTATGCATCTATGAGAAGTGTTTCTAATCAGAGTATTTCATTTATGAGTGGTAACCAATCAAGAAAACACCACAAAACACTTATACTTTTATGAGAAGTGTTTCTAATCAGAGTACTTCATTTTAGTGTGGTAACCAATCGAGAAAACACCTCAAAGCACTTATGCATATATAACAAGTGTTTCTGATCAAAATACTTCATTTAAGGGTGATTACCATTCAAGAAAACACCACAAAGCACTTATACTTCTATGAGAAGTGTTTCTAATATAAGTACTTAATTTATGAGTGCTAACCAATCAAGAAAACACCACAAAATATTTATGCTTCTATCAGAAGTGTTTCTAATCAAAGTACTTCATTTATGGGTGGTAATCAATCAAGCAAACACCACAAAGCACTTATACTTCTATAAGAAGTGTTTCTAATATAAGTACTTCATTTATGAGTGGTAACCAATCAAGAAAACACCACAAAACATGTATGCTTCGATGAGAAGTGTTTCTATTCAGAGTACTTCATTGATGAGTGGTAACCACTCAAGAAATCACCACAAAACAATTATGCATCTATGAGAAGTGTTTCTAATCAAAGTACTTAATTTAAGGGTGATAGCCACCCAAGAAAACACACAAAGCACTTATACTTCTATGAGAAGTGTTTCTAATCAGAGTACTTCAATTTAGGGTAGTAACTAATGAAGAAAACACCTCAAAACAATTATGCATCTATGAGAAGTGTTTCTAATCAGAGTATTTCATTTATGAGTGGTAACCAATCAAGAAAACACCACAAAACACTTATACTTCTATGAGAAGTGTTTCTAATCAGATTACTTCATTTTAGGATGCTAATCAATCAAGAAAACATCTCAAAGCATTTATGCATCTTTGAGAAGTGTTGCTATTCAAAGTACTTCATTTAAGGGTGATAACCATTCAAGAAAACAATACAAAGCACTTATACTTCTATGAAAAGTGTTTCTAATAAGAGTACATCATTTATGAGTGGAAACAAATCAAGAAAACACCACAAAGCATTTATGCTTCTATAAGAAGTGTTTCTAATCAAAGTACTTCATTTATGGGTGGTAACCAATCAATCAAACACCACAAAGCACTTATACTTCTATGAGAAGTGTTTCTAATATAAGTACTTCATTTATGAGTGGTAACCAATCAAGAAAACACCACAAAGCATTTATGGTTCAATGAGAAGTGTTTCTATTCAGAGTACTTCTTTTATGAGTGGTAACCAATCAAGAAATCACCACAAAGCAATTATGCATCTATGAGAAGTGTTTCTAATCAAAGTACTTCATTTATGGGTGATAACCACCCAAGAAAACACACAAAGCACTAATACTTCTATGAGAAGTGTTTCTAATCAGAGAACATCAATTTAGGGTGGTAACTAATAAAGAAAACACCTCAAAACATTTATGCATCTATGAGAAGTGTTTCTAATCAGAGTATTTCATTTATGAGTGGTAACCAATCAAGAAAACACCACAAAACACTTATACTTTTATGAGAAGTGTTTCTAATCAGAGTACTTCATTTTAGTGTGGTAACCAATCGAGAAAACACCTCAAAGCATTTCTGCTTCAATGAGAAGTGTTTGTAATCAAAGTACTTTATTTATGAGTGGTAACCAATCAAGAAAACACCACAAAACACTTATACTTCTATGAGAAGTGTTTCTAATCAAAGTACTTCATTTATGAGTGGTAACCAATCAAGAAAACACCACAAAGCATTTCTGCTTCAATGAGAAGTGTTTGTAATAAAAGTAATTTATTTATGAGTGGTAACCAATCAAGAAAACACCACAAAACACTTATACTTCTATGAGAAGTGTTTCTAATATAAGTACTTCATTTATGAGTGGTAACCAATCAAGAAAACACCACAAAGCATTTATGCTTCAATGAGAAGTGTTTCTATTCAGAGTACTTCTTTTATGAGTGATAACCAATCAAGAAATCACCACAAAGCAATTATGCATCTATGAGAAGTGTTTCTAATCAAAGTACTTAATTTAAGGGTGATAGCCACCCAAGAAAACACACAAAGCACTTATACTTCTATGAGAAGTGTTTCTAATCAGAGTACTTCAATTTAGGGTAGTAACTAATGAAGAAAACACCTCAAAACAATTATGCATCTATGAGAAGTGTTTCTAATCAGAGTATTTCATTTATGAGTGGTAACCAATCAAGAAAACACCACAAAACACTTATACTTCTATGAGAAGTGTTTCTAATCAGATTACTTCATTTTAGGATGCTAATCAATCAAGAAAACATCTCAAAGCATTTATGCATCTTTGAGAAGTGTTGCTATTCAAAGTACTTCATTTAAGGGTGATAACCATTCAAGAAAACAATACAAAGCACTTATACTTCTATGAAAAGTGTTTCTAATAAGAGTACATCATTTATGAGTGGAAACAAATCAAGAAAACACCACAAAGCATTTATGCTTCTATAAGAAGTGTTTCTAATCAAAGTACTTCATTTATGGGTGGTAACCAATCAATCAAACACCACAAAGCACTTATACTTCTATGAGAAGTGTTTCTAATATAAGTACTTCATTTATGAGTGGTAACCAATCAAGAAAACACCACAAAGCATTTATGGTTCAATGAGAAGTGTTTCTATTCAGAGTACTTCTTTTATGAGTGGTAACCAATCAAGAAATCACCACAAAGCAATTATGCATCTATGAGAAGTGTTTCTAATCAAAGTACTTCATTTAAGGGTGATAGCCACCCAAGAAAACACACAAAGCACTAATACTTCTATGAGAAGTGTTTCTAATCAGAGAACATCAATTTAGGGTGGTAACTAATAAAGAAAACACCTCAAAACATTTATGCATCTATGAGAAGTGTTTCTAATCAGAGTATTTCATTTATGAGTGGTAACCAATCAAGAAAACACCACAAAACACTTATACTTTTATGAGAAGTGTTTCTAATCAGAGTACTTCATTTTAGTGTGGTAACCAATCGAGAAAACACCTCAAAGCACTTATGCATATATAACAAGTGTTTCTGATCAAAATACTTCATTTAAGGGTGATTACCATTCAAGAAAACACCACAAAGCACTTATACTTCTATGAGAAGTGTTTCTAATATAAGTACTTAATTTATGAGTGCTAACCAATCAAGAAAACACCACAAAATATTTATGCTTCTATCAGAAGTGTTTCTAATCAAAGTACTTCATTTATGGGTGGTAATCAATCAAGCAAACACCACAAAGCACTTATACTTCTATAAGAAGTGTTTCTAATATAAGTACTTCATTTATGAGTGGTAACCAATCAAGAAAACACCACAAAACATGTATGCTTCGATGAGAAGTGTTTCTATTCAGAGTACTTCATTGATGAGTGGTAACCACTCAAGAAATCACCACAAAACAATTATGCATCTATGAGAAGTGTTTCTAATCAAAGTACTTTATTTATGGGTGATAACCACCCAAGAAAACACACAAAGCACTTATACTTCGATGAGAAGTGTTTCTAATCAGAGTAATTCAATTTAGGGTGGTAACTAATGAAGAAAACACCTCAAAACATTTATGCATCTATGAGAAGTGTTTCTAATCAGAGTATTTCATTTATGAGTGGTAACCAATCAAGAAAACACCACAAAAGACTTATACTTCTATGAGAAGTGTTTCTAATCAAAGTACTTCATTTTAGGATGCTAATCAATCAAAAAAACACCACAAAGCATTTATGCATCTATGAGAAGTGTTTCTATTCAAAGTACTTCATTTAAGGGTGATAACCATTCAAGAAAACACCACAAAGCACTTATACTTCTATGAAAAGTGTTTCTAATAAGAGTACATCTTTTATGAGTGGTAACCAATCAAGAAAACCCCACAAAGCATTTAAGCTTCTATAAGAAGTGTTTCTAATCAATGTACTTCATTTATGGGTGGTAACCAATCAAGCAAACACCACAAAGCATTTATACTTCTATGAGAAGTGTTTCTAATGTAAGTAATTCATTTATGAGTGGTAACCAATCAAGAAAACACCACAAAACATTTATACTTCCATGAGAAGTGTTTCTATTCAGAGTACTTCATTTATGAATGGTAACCAATCAAGAAATCACCACAAAGTATTTATGCTTCAATGAGAAGTGTTTCTATTAAGAGTACTTCATTTAAGAGTGGTAACCAATCAAGAAATCACCACAAAGCAATTATACATCTATGACAAGTGTTTCTAATCAAAGTACTTCATTTAAGGGTGATAACCACCCATGAAAACACACAAAGCACTTATAGTTCTATGAGAAGTGTTTCTAATCAGAGTACTTCAATTTAGGGTGGTAACTAATGAAGAAAACACCTCAAAACATTTATGCATCTATGAGAAGTGTTTCTAATCAGAGTATTTCATTTATGAGTGGTAACCAATTAAGAAAACACCACAAAACACTTATACTTCTATGAGAAGTGTTTCTAATCAGAGTACTTCATTTTAGTGTGGTAACCAATCAAGAAAACACCTCAAAGCACTTATGCATATATAAGAAGTGTTTCTGATCAAAATACATTTAAGGGTGATAACCATTCAAGAAAACACCACAAAGCACTTATACTTCTATGAGAAGTGTTTCTAATCAAAGTACTTCATTTATGAGTGGTAACCAATCAAGAAAACACCACAAAGCATTTATGCTTATATGAGAAGTGTTTCTAATCAATGTACTTCATTTATGAGTGGTAACCAATCTAGAAAATACCACAAAGCACTTGTACTTCTATGAGAAGTGTTTCTAATCAGAGTACTTCATTTATGGGTGGTAACCCATCAAGAAAATAACACAAAGCATTTCTGCTTCAATGAGAAGTGTTTGTAATCAAAGTACTTCATTTATGAGTGGTAACCAATCAAGAAAACACCACAAAACACTTGTACTTCTATGAGAACTGTTTCAAATCAGATTACTTCATTTTAGGATGCTAATCAATCGAGAAAACACCTCAAATCATTTATGCATCTATGAGAAGTGTTTCTACTCAAAAGTACTTCATTTATGAGTGGTAAGCAATCAAGAAAACACCACAAAACACTTATACTTCTATGAGAAGTGTTTCTAATCAGATTACTTCATTTTAGGATGCTAATCAATCAAGAAAACATCTCAAAGCATTTATGCATCTTTGAGAAGTGTTGCTATTCAAAGTACTTCATTTAAGGGTGATAACCATTCAAGAAAACACCACAAAGCACAAATACTTCTATGAGAAGTGTTTCTAATCAAAGTACTTCATTTATGAGTGGTAACCAATCAAGAAAACACCACAAAGCATTTCTGCTTCAATGAGAAGTGTTTGTAATCAAAGTACTTTATTTATGAGTGGTAACCAATCAAGAAAACACCACAAAACACTTATACTTCTATGAGAAGTGTTTCTAATATAAGTACTTCATTTATGAGTGGTAACCAATCAAGAAAACACCACAAAGCATTTATGCTTCAATGAGAAGTGTTTCTATTCAGAGTACTTCTTTTATGAGTGATAACCAATCAAGAAATCACCACAAAGCAATTATGCATCTATGAGAAGTGTTTCTAATCAAAGTACTTAATTTAAGGGTGATAGCCACCCAAGAAAACACACAAAGCACTAATACTTCTATGAGAAGTGTTTCTAATCAGAGAACATCAATTTAGGGTGGTAACTAATAAAGAAAACACCTCAAAACATTTATGCATCTATGAGAAGTGTTTCTAATCAGAGTATTTCATTTATGAGTGGTAACCAATCAAGAAAACACCACAAAACACTTATACTTTTATGAGAAGTGTTTCTAATCAGAGTACTTCATTTTAGTGTGGTAACCAATCGAGAAAACACCTCAAAGCACTTATGCATATATAACAAGTGTTTCTGATCAAAATACTTCATTTAAGGGTGATTACCATTCAAGAAAACACCACAAAGCACTTATACTTCTATGAGAAGTGTTTCTAATATAAGTACTTAATTTATGAGTGCTAACCAATCAAGAAAACACCACAAAATATTTATGCTTCTATCAGAAGTGTTTCTAATCAAAGTACTTCATTTATGGGTGGTAATCAATCAAGCAAACACCACAAAGCACTTATACTTCTATAAGAAGTGTTTCTAATATAAGTACTTCATTTATGAGTGGTAACCAATCAAGAAAACACCACAAAACATGTATGCTTCGATGAGAAGTGTTTCTATTCAGAGTACTTCATTGATGAGTGGTAACCACTCAAGAAATCACCACAAAACAATTATGCATCTATGAGAAGTGTTTCTAATCAAAGTACTTTATTTATGGGTGATAACCACCCAAGAAAACACACAAAGCACTTATACTTCGATGAGAAGTGTTTCTAATCAGAGTACTTCAATTTAGGGTGGTAACTAATGAAGAAAACACCTCAAAACATTTATGCATCTATGAGAAGTGTTTCTAATCAGAGTATTTCATTTATGAGTGGTAACCAATCAAGAAAACACCACAAAAGACTTATACTTCTATGAGAAGTGTTTCTAATCAAAGTACTTCATTTTAGGATGCTAATCAATCAAAAAAACACCACAAAGCATTTATGCATCTATGAGAAGTGTTTCTATTCAAAGTACTTCATTTAAGGGTGATAACCATTCAAGAAAACACCACAAAGCACTTATACTTCTATGAAAAGTGTTTCTAATAAGAGTACATCTTTTATGAGTGGTAACCAATCAAGAAAACCCCACAAAGCATTTAAGCTTCTATAAGAAGTGTTTCTAATCAATGTACTTCATTTATGGGTGGTAACCAATCAAGCAAACACCACAAAGCATTTATACTTCTATGAGAAGTGTTTCTAATGTAAGTAATTCATTTATGAGTGGTAACCAATCAAGAAAACACCACAAAACATTTATACTTCCATGAGAAGTGTTTCTATTCAGAGTACTTCATTTATGAATGGTAACCAATCAAGAAATCACCACAAAGTATTTATGCTTCAATGAGAAGTGTTTCTATTAAGAGTACTTCATTTAAGAGTGGTAACCAATCAAGAAATCACCACAAAGCAATTATACATCTATGACAAGTGTTTCTAATCAAAGTACTTCATTTAAGGGTGATAACCACCCATGAAAACACACAAAGCACTTATAGTTCTATGAGAAGTGTTTCTAATCAGAGTACTTCAATTTAGGGTGGTAACTAATGAAGAAAACACCTCAAAACATTTATGCATCTATGAGAAGTGTTTCTAATCAGAGTATTTCATTTATGAGTGGTAACCAATTAAGAAAACACCACAAAACACTTATACTTCTATGAGAAGTGTTTCTAATCAGAGTACTTCATTTTAGTGTGGTAACCAATCAAGAAAACACCTCAAAGCACTTATGCATATATAAGAAGTGTTTCTGATCAAAATACATTTAAGGGTGATAACCATTCAAGAAAACACCACAAAGCACTTATACTTCTATGAGAAGTGTTTCTAATCAAAGTACTTCATTTATGAGTGGTAACCAATCAAGAAAACACCACAAAGCATTTATGCTTATATGAGAAGTGTTTCTAATCAATGTACTTCATTTATGAGTGGTAACCAATCTAGAAAATACCACAAAGCACTTGTACTTCTATGAGAAGTGTTTCTAATCAGAGTACTTCATTTATGGGTGGTAACCCATCAAGAAAATAACACAAAGCATTTCTGCTTCAATGAGAAGTGTTTGTAATCAAAGTACTTCATTTATGAGTGGTAACCAATCAAGAAAACACCACAAAACACTTATACTTCTATGAGAACTGTTTCAAATCAGATTACTTCATTTTAGGATGCTAATCAATCGAGAAAACACCACAAAACACTTATACTTCTATGAGAACTGTTTCTAATATAAGTACTTCATTTTAGGATGCTAATCAATCAACAAAACACCACAAAGCATTTATGCATCTATGAGAAGTGTTTCTATTCAAAGTACTTCATTTAAGGGCGATAACCATTCAAGAAAACACCACAAAGCACTTATACTTCTATGAAAAGTGTTTCTAATAAGAGCATCATTTATGAGTGGTAACCAATCAAGAAAACACCACAAAGCATTTATGCTTCTATAAGAAGTGTTTCTAATTAATGTACTTCATTTATGGGTGGTAACCAATCAAGCAAACACCACAAAGCACTTATACTTCTATGAGAAGTGTTTCTAATATAAGTACTTCATTTCTGAGTGGTAACCAATCAAGAAAACAACACAAAGCATTTATGCTTATATGAGAAATGTTTCTAATCAATGTACTTCATTTATGAGTGGTAACCAATCAAGAAAATACCACAAAGCACTTATACTTCTATGAGAAGTGTTTCTAATCAGAGTACTTCATTTATGAGTGGTAACCCATCAAGAAAATACCACAAAACACTTATACTTCTATGAGAAGTGTTTCTAATCAGATTACTTCATTTTAGGATGCTAATCAATAAAAAAAAAACACCACAAAGCATTTATGCATCTATGAGAAGTGTTTCTATTCAAAGTACTTCATTTAAGGGTGATAACCATTCAAGAAAACACCACAAAGCACTTATACTTCTATGAAAAGTGTTTCTAATAAGAGTACATCTTTTATGAGTGGTAACCAATCAAGAAAACCCCACAAAGCATTTAAGCTTCTATAAGAAGTGTTTCTAATCAATGTACTTCATTTATGGGTGGTAACCAATCAAGCAAACACCACAAAGCATTTATACTTCTATGAGAAGTGTTTCTAATGTAAGTAATTCATTTATGAGTGGTAACCAATCAAGAAAACACCACAAAACATTTATACTTCCATGAGAAGTGTTTCTATTCAGAGTACTTCATTTATGAATGGTAACCAATCAAGAAATCACCACAAAGTATTTATGCTTCAATGAGAAGTGTTTCTATTAAGAGTACTTCATTTAAGAGTGGTAACCAATCAAGAAATCACCACAAAGCAATTATACATCTATGACAAGTGTTTCTAATCAAAGTACTTCATTTAAGGGTGATAACCACCCATGAAAACACACAAAGCACTTATAGTTCTATGAGAAGTGTTTCTAATCAGAGTACTTCAATTTAGGGTGGTAACTAATGAAGAAAACACCTCAAAACATTTATGCATCTATGAGAAGTGTTTCTAATCAGAGTATTTCATTTATGAGTGGTAACCAATTAAGAAAACACTAGAAAACACTTATACTTCTATGAGAAGTGTTTCTAATCAGAGTACTTCATTTTAGTGTGGTAACCAATCAAGAAAACACCTCAAAGCACTTATGCATATATAAGAAGTGTTTCTGATCAAAATACATTTAAGGGTGATAACCATTCAAGAAAACACCACAAAGCACTTATACTTCTATGAGAAGTGTTTCTAATCAAAGTACTTCATTTATGAGTGGTAACCAATCAAGAAAACACCACAAAGCATTTATGCTTATATGAGAAGTGTTTCTAATCATAGTACTTCATTTATGAGTGGTAACCAATCAAGAAAACACAACAAAGCATTTATGCTTATATGAGAAGTGTTTCTAATTAATGTACTTCATTTATGAGTGGTAACCAATCAAGAAAACACCACAAAGCATTTCTGCTTCAATGAGAAGTGTTTGTAATCAAAGTACTTTATTTATGAGTGGTAACCAATCAAGAAAACACCACAAAACACTTATACTTCTATGAGAAGTGTTTCTAATATAAGTACTTCATTTATGAGTGGTAACCAATCAAGAAAACACCACAAAGCATTTATGCTTCAATGAGAAGTGTTTCTATTCAGAGTACTTCTTTTATGAGTGATAACCAATCAAGAAATCACCACAAAGCAATTATGCATCTATGAGAAGTGTTTCTAATCAAAGTACTTAATTTAAGGGTGATAGCCACCCAAGAAAACACACAAAGCACTTATACTTCTATGAGAAGTGTTTCTAATCAGAGTACTTCAATTTAGGGTAGTAACTAATGAAGAAAACACCTCAAAACATTTATGCATCTATGAGAAGTGTTTCTAATCAGAGTATTTCATTTATGAGTGGTAACCAATCAAGAAAACACCCCAAAACACTTATACTTCTATGAGAAGTGTTTCTAATGATATTACTTCATTTTAGGATGCTAATCAATCAAGAAAACATCTCAAAGCATTTATGCATCTTTGAGAAGTGTTGCTATTCAAAGTACTTCATTTAAGGGTGATAACCATTCCAGAAAACACCACAACACACTTATACTTCTATGAGAAGTGTTTCTATTCAGAGTACTCCATTTAAGGGTGATAACCATTCAAGAAAACAATACAAAGCACTTATACTTCTATGAAAAGTGTTTCTAATAAGAGTACATCATTTATGAGTAGAAACAAATCAAGAAAACACCACAAAGCATTTATGCTTCTATAAGAAGTGTTTCTAATCAAAGTACTTCATTTATGGGTGGTAACCAATCAATCAAACACCACAAAGCACTTATACTTCTATGAGAAGTGTTTCTAATATAAGTACTTCATTTATGAGTGGTAACCAATCAAGAAAACACCACAAAGCATTTATGCTTCAATGAGAAGTGTTTCAATTCAGAGTACTTCTTTTATGAGTGATAACCAATCAAGAAATCACCACAAAGCAATTATGCATCTATGAGAAGTGTTTCTAATCAAAGTACTTAATATAAGGGTGATAGCCACCCAAGAAAACACACAAAGCACTTATACTTCTATGAGAAGTGTTTCTAATCAGAGTACTTCAATTTAGGGTAGTAACTAATGAAGAAAACACCTCAAAACATTTATGCATCTATGAGAAGTGTTTCTAATCAGAGTATTTCATTTATGAGTGGTAACCAATCAAGAAAACACCACAAAACACTTATACTTCTATGAGAACTGTTTCTAATATAAGTACTTCATTTTAGGATGCTAATCAATCAACAAAACACCACAAAGCATTTATGCATCTATGAGAAGTGTTTCTATTCAAAGTACTTCATTTAAGGGCGATAACCATTCAAGAAAACACCACAAAGCACTTATACTTCTATGAAAAGTGTTTCTAATAAGAACATCATTTATGAGTGGTAACCAATCAAGAAAACACCACAAAGCATTTATGCTTCTATAAGAAGTGTTTCTAATTAATGTACTTCATTTATGGGTGGTAACCAATCAAGCAAACACCACAAAGCACTTATACTTCTATGAGAAGTGTTTCTAATATAAGTACTTCATTTCTGAGTGGTAACCAATCAAGAAAACAACACAAAGCATTTATGCTTATATGAGAAGTGTTTCTAATTAATGTACTTCATTATATGCTTATATGTTTAGGGTTTAGGGTTTAGGGTTTAGGGTTTAGGGTTTAGGGTTTAGGGTTTAGGGTTTAGGGTTTAGGGTTTAGGGTTTAGGGTTTAGGGTTTAGGGTTTAGGGTTTAGGGTTTAGGGTTTAGGGTTTAGGGTTTAGGGTTTAGGGTTTAGGGTTTAGGGTTTAGGGTTTAGGGTTTAGGGTTTAGGGTTTAGGGTTTAGGGTTTAGGGTTTAGGGTTTAGGGTTTAGGGTTTAGGGTTTA
>CAXKVX010002378.1:0-45202 GCA_964058865.1 Eleocharis quinqueflora
AAAGTGTTCTGCTCATGAAGAAATGAGGAAAAACAAGTAGATCTTTATTATATATGTTAGAAAATATTCTTGGATGTCATGGATACAATGTTGGTTGTTGTTGGCTTTTAGCAAACGGTTTGTCATAAATATTTCAGAATAAGATCTGAAGGAACAAATTTTTTTTCATATATCGAGTATTTGAGCATAACATCGTTAGTGCATTAAAATGACTGAAGTACAGGTTTGGATTTTCAACTCTTTGAAGGTAATTTCTTAGTCGAATTGATATAGAGATGCCATTCAATTTACTAATTTGGATTTTTGTATAACTAGCATAAATAAATACTTCGTGAAATATTGTGAACATTTGTTACATTAATATTAATGACAGTAATAGCAGTAATCAATATAGTAATAGTATAAACACTAGTTATAATAATTCAAAGAGAGACTATTGTGAAACATTTACACTCCGAAACGAAACAAAGTGCAAATGGTTTGAAAATATATTAACAGTTAGGGGTGTCACACGTTTATAATGGTCACGACATTGGTTTGTGGCGTTGATTGTAACTTTTAAATAATGATACAGCTGTAACTGTCATTGATCGTTTTGTTTTTAAACGACAATTTTTTTTAACCATTGATTGTTTTGTTTTTACAAACAGCAGAAATGGTCAAAACATTTCAGTCGTTTTATTTTTTTAATTGCTAAATTAATGCAAACAAGAAGTAAATTACAAATACAACTACACAAGTACACTACAGGAAGTTGGACTATTCACATCCGCAATGGTTGATGCAATAAAGGCTATTTACATCAGGATACTGATGCTTCAAGCTTATTGCATCAGAGTGCTAATGCAAAGCTGCTAATGCAAAAACCCTTGTTGCAAATGACAAATTGCATCTGCGTCGTCATTAACATCTGCGTTATATTTACATCCCAAAAGACAGATGCAACAATCATAATGATTTCCATCAGCATCCTGATGCAAATAAATGTTTTTTGGTACATTATCATTGATGCAATTATGCTCATAAGCATCTGTTAATGTGATGTCATATTATTTTTTGCATCTATTAATGCGATGATATAACATATGCTATTGTTAATAATTGCCCAAAAACCAATAATTTTCCAAACTCACAACATTCAAAAGTAATATTTCTAATACAATTCAGTCATCAATCATCACATCTATAACAAACATTCATGACAAATATTCATCCCAAAATTTCTCAAAATATTACATTCGTAACCAACATCCCCTAAAATAAACCCAAACATCATCAAACCGATAAGTTATACATGTATTTTACTCATTAAAGCAAGCAGCAAAAGAATGCTACCAAAATCTATGATCAAACTCCTTGCAAACCTTTATAATCATGTGTACTGCTAGCAGCTCATATACGTACCATCATTTATGCCATCTGCAAGAAGAATTAATAAGTAGTTCAGTGTTATCATTTAGAGAAATGTAAATAGAGAAATCTTAGAATCTATCTCATAAAGATACTGATATATCAAGCTGGTAAGACCCCGACCATATAGTCAGGCTCGATACTGATATATAGTAATTTACCAGGCTGCTCAGGCATTGACTATAACCCAATACTCTCTTTGGTTGTATGACTTGCTACCGGCAATAAACAACATTTATCTTTTGCTTTAGACCTGCTTCGAACGCAACAATACAGAGGAGGGAAAACATACAGGGCATTAATGTATATTCAAAATAAATGGAAAAAAGTTCAAATAAAACTTCCCATCCCAAATCTCACGGGACATTTCATCAAACATGTGGTGCGCAAAAGATAATATTGCCATTCTTGATACACAAGTGCTAAAATACAAGCAACTGATTTCAGGAGCAATATTATGAAAGGCAAATGCGCCGTAGAACATTTTCATGCCTGTCGTTCCATCAATTTTTATATGGTCGAAAGAAATAATGAAATAACTAAGACCCAGACGAAGCACCAATACTGCTTTCTTTACCTGCATGTTGGTCCAAAATCTAATTATGATGTTCAGTCTGCTCGGGAAGAAATGTAGAAATCTAAGGAGTTAGATGCACAGCACCACCTTGATGCTGCCTTCCTTTCCCCTGCGGCCTGTTTTAGAAAGAAGGAAAGAGAGAGAGACTCCCAGCTATTAAAATGTAGTAAGTAAATGAATTATTAAAAACATCGAAACCTTTGTCCCTCAGGAAATGGAGAGATCAGAGGGGTTATCAGAAAGATAGGCAAAGAATCAGAGAGAAGGAGAGACACCAGAAGATCCGAGAGAGGCGAAGTTGATCGGAGTCCCTGTGAGCTTTGGCGAACTAGCGAAGTTCGACGACGGCGGTGAGGTTTCGTCGCTCAAGCGGAGAGGGAAATCGCTCAAGGAGAGAGATCGAGAGAGAGAGAGGATCTAAGTTGCCGCCAGAGAGAAAGAGAGCGAGTAGAGAGAGAGGTCTGGACGAGTTTGAGTTTGGAGTTAGGCATAACCTAAAATGAACGAATCTGATGTATTTTTATCTATATCGAACGGCTCAAGTTACCTGTATGTTTTGGGATGGTATACTTTGGTTTAAAATTTGTAAAATAAATTTTATTGTTATTATTTTCAAATGTTATTTGTATTTTATTATTATTTTTTCTTGAACATAATTAAAATAAGTTTAACTTTGGATTAAATTTTTTTTCAACGCATATCATTTTTGAAACAAATTATTATATATTCAAAAGTTACCTGTAGGTTTTGGGATGGTATACTTTGGTTTAAAATTTGTAAAAGTTTAACTTTGTCAAATATTCAAAAGTAATGCTTAAGCGATATTTATTTACATCTGCAAAGCAGACGTGCATCAACATACAAATTATTATATTTCTTCATTTGCATCCGCATAGCGGATGTTGCATCAATATAAAAATTAGTATATGTATTTACATCTGTCGTCCTGATGTCAATTAACATTTCATTATTACTCGTCTTTCACGTTTTCAGAAATGAAAGTAACTATACTTATTTGCATCAGTCTATTAGATACAAATAATTTTTTGCATCAACCCGACAGATACGAAATGTTCAAATTATAGTTTTAAGGTTCGAAATTTTTTGGACTGATGCTAATAAAAATGTGCAGATGCAAATGCTGCACCTTCCTGTATCCGGATACATAATATAAATTGAACATAAATTCATACAAACATAATTTAAATTTAAATACAACACAAATTCATGCTAAATTTGTGAACCGTTAGTTAAATTCATACAAACATATACATGTAATTTAAATTGAACATCAGACTAAAAATATACAAATTCTTTAACAAATTATAACACAAGTATAACATTCATTTCAGCCCTATTCTGATCTCAAGCTAAGCAAATTACAACACAAGTACACAACAAAAGATTTAAACCCAAAAGTGTTATTTTGATCTCAAGCTCAATCTAGTTCTCAAGTTACTTCTTAGATGGTATCAATATCAACCTAAGGCTAAAAATAAAAATAAAAACATATATCAATATAGAAGATCATGGTTTAAGAACTAAGGAGCCAAAATCGAGCTAGCACTCCAGGTTTCATCTTGAATTACCCCTTGCATGCTACAAGTCTACAAGACTACAACCCTAACTGACAAGCAACAAGTTGGCGAGATCAACACAAAAGCCAACAAGCTCGAACTGCATATGTGGATCAGTGCATACATAACAATAAATGTTAATATTTAAGGATAAAACAAATAATGAAAGAGAGACGATCCTGTGATCTGAGATAGATGAATCTTAAGCACATTATAAGAGTTTCACTCTACTATTTTTGTATTGCTAAGACAACTGATCTGTGATAGATGAATTGACTTGTAAATTCAAATAAACAAATTAGATTCATCTATCACAGATGAGTAATCAACAAGCTACATGCAAGTGCTAGTAAACAAGCAAGTCACATGCCAGTGTCAAAAACTAAGCAAGATGCTATTTTTTAATGCTAAGATAACTAATTCGTAATAGATGAATCGACTTATAAATTCAAGCGCATGCAAGTTAACAAGTTTGATTCATCTATTACGAATCAGTAACCAAGCAAGCTACATGCCAGTGCCAAAAACTAAGCAAAATGCTATTTTTTAATGCTAAGATAACTGATTCGTAATAGATGAATCGACTTATAAATTCAAGCGCATTCAAGTTAACAAGTTTGATTCATCTATTACGAATCAGTAACTAATCAAGCTCAAGTAAACAAGCAAACATGTACTGATGCACAATTGAAACAGGGACTTAGAGACACAACTCAAGCATGCAAAGGCATCAAAACTGTGTCATACAAGATACTGAGATAAGTGTCATTAATCAAAGCTCATGCATGCATAGTTCAAACAAGTATAGCATGCAGGCACAGTTCAAACAAATGCCAGTAATCATTTCATGCATGCAATCAAGTAGCAACTTGCAAAACAATCAAAGCATCAGCAATTTTATTTCAATTTCATTTCATGCATGCAATTTCATTTCAAGGCACGACACAACAATCAATTTCCTTTTCCCGATATGCATGTTCTATATAAAAAGCAACTAAGAAAGCTTAGCACGAAAAAAAACGAGGCATTTCAGTTCCCTGGAGGACAATTCCCTCACCTGTCACACAGAACCCTAACCTAGGTACCATAGAACATGAACAAGAACAATAATCAAATATACGAGTCTGATGGCGAAATGCCAGTATAAGGTAGGTCTAGAAATTGGGTGGGAGATCGTCCAACAAGACTTGACAGCCTCACAAGTCATCAGGTAGCATGATTGAGAGATCTGAGGAGAACAAAAAAAAGAGGAAGCTAGGCAGTCGAGAGACACACACACAAGAAAAGAGAAAAATAGGAAAATGAGCGACGCTAGGCTTTTCTCCTCTTTTTCTCCGCCTTTATACGAAATTAAGCGATACATACGAAACAATAGTTGGGCCTGTCGTTTCTGTTTCGTTCTATCAAACGGCTGCCAGGCTTGTGCTGTTTCTGTTTTGTTGGCCCAAACACACAAAACATTTCTTTGCGTTGATGTGTCATGCGGCCCAAATGACATAGTAAAACTTTCAAAACGGTACATTTGACACTCTTATTAACTATTAACTGGTATTGTGAAAGATACTAGGATTTGAGTTGCCGCTACACCACTTGTTCTACTATAAAATACGTATATTATTTTTTATTATAAAATAATAAATAATAAAACGTGTGTATCATGCCTTCAAATCTATACCGTTCATTAAAATTAATGAATGATTTAGATTTAATTGCATAAAAACGTAAATGATGAATGATGTGAACTTTGAAGACACGATAAAAATACACAAAATATTAACATTATATCCCTCCTCAAAGTATAATTGTTATATTCGCTACTTTGATCATTCGTATTCTCTTATTGATTTATTCTGTTTCTTGCCCCTCTTTCATGGCATGAATGACCAAAATTTTCTTTGTTAAATTTTATATAAACTAATCAAATTTAGAATTTGATAATTATTTATTTTAATTGATAAATAAATAAATAAATAATACTTTTAAAAATTAATATTTTAATGAGTTATCATTAGACAACTGTGCATATTACATTTGGAAATATAATGATTCTGATATACCGAATCATTATATTTTTATTACAAATCCATGAATTTAGATCACGCCTAATTTATCTTCTAAATATCTTGTTACATATTTTTAATTGATAAATAAATAAACAATAATTTAAAAAATTAATATTTGAGTAATGAGTTATCATTAGGCAACTGTGCATATTACATTTGGAAATATAATGATTCTGATAAACCTAATCATTATATTTTTTATTACAAATCCATGAATTTTGATCACGCCTAATTTATCTTCTAAATATCTTGTCTAAAATCTTCAGATTTGGCACGGATTGATTCATACATTAAGCTTAAAAATCAACATCATATATTTCTTGTCTTCTTGAGATCATATTGTCATATTGTGATTGTATTAGATTGAGTGCAAATGCAATAGGAAATGGTTTTAACTACGTAGCATTAAGGCTTCTTCGAGTGAGAAGCAATAGCTTCATAATTGAACAATCAAGAAATTGAATAACCATGTATCATGGATGGATAAGTAAAGTAAGCCTCCATTTTAAGTTAGTACAGAAAGCCCGGGACCACAACATGAAGTTCATATTAAATTTGGAAAACTGGTAGCTTTGTTTTTACTTTTTACTTTTTACTGAGGGGGTAAATTAAAGGGGTCTGAATCTGCTGCTCGTAGAATTCCTGTTTGTTTTCTGCTTGTCTCGATTCGATCGTTACAAATCGATCCGTCACGAACGGCTGTAATTTGATTCAGGAAGCAGATGCTTTGACCGTTAGATAAGTTTTGAACGGTTCAGATCAAAACAAGCAGGGATTTTACGAGCAACGGATCTGATTCCAAATTAAAGGGAGTATTTTGATGGAGTACGCAGAGACCCACCAGCTATATAGCCACGCGTCATCAAAGCAAGGGCGAGAAAAAAAATCGCACTGTAAAATGAACAGTGCGAATGAACATTAGTTCCTGTTAGTAACAATGATATGGTTAGATTAAAAAATCATAATGTATACGTGTCTCGCTGCCAGCCCAGCAAGGATTCCAGTACTTCAAAGTGGTCCAAGTGGATCGCTTCGCTGTTTATCGATTACATGTTTACAATGTTTTTCGAGTAAGCCACGAGCCACATAACTTTTAAGCATTCATAGATCAGATGTCAATTTTTTTTTAGAAATGTCGTTGATCTCGTGCAAAGTCAGAAAGATGAACGAAGCATAACCGTCTAGAAATAGTAATAACGAAAAAAAGCATGCAATTATAAATTTTATGAATGAAACTATAAAAAGCCGAAATTGTATTATAGAAGTAAAGCCTGGCCATGGGCATTGGGCACAGAGTACCAAAAATTGAAATATCCCTTGACAGCAAGAAAAAATAAGCTTATACTTTTTTTTGAGGTGGCAGGCAATTCAGTTTTTTTGTAATTATGAAAATGCATTTGGTACTGATAAAAATAATCAAGAAGTTGAAGTTTTTTCGATTGAATGGTCAGAACGGTAGAAAAACTATTATCGAGACTTGAGTTTACTCCGGCGATTGACTTTTTTAGTTGTGAGCATTTAATTAAAATTATGACCATATATAAAAAATCTGACCATTTAATAATAATTTTGCCTTTTTTGTTCCAGTCCACACAAGTCGCAATATACATTCGTTTCTATATTATTAGTAAATCTATTGTCCCCTGGTTTGTGTCCTCCTCCCACGTTCCCCCACTATGCTATATAAAGAAATACGAAATCTTTTCTGATTCCTTCTCTTTTATTCATTAACTAAAATGATTCATATCTCATCTCTTCTAAAATTACGATTCGGTTCTAAATCATTTTTCCCATGGTGATTCTCCACGATCTCGCGCCGAGCCTTGCATTAGAGTGCCCACCGCATCTATGTCTTCACGTCTCTTCTTAAATCGATGGTGTTCTTCAGATGGCGATCAAGTTGGTGTTTTGAGATCATTTCTCTGATGTGATAGGTGATAATTTGTTGATGGTAGACGAGCTCGACGACGATCAGACGGTGGAAGCAACAAGCTCGAAACTGACAAGATAAAGGCGATCAAATTATTGTGCAACGATCCGAGACTGAGACGAGATCAGGTCACATTAACAAACGAGATCAGTTCTCAGATATGATGTGTTGAAGCTGAGTGGTGAGACGACTTCAGAAGCTGAGATAATGACAAGAAAGGGATCAGACGAAGTGATGAGACGAGATCAGTTCTCAGATCCTGATATTGAGATACTGACAAGTAAGGGACCAGTCGAGTGATGGGAGCTGAGTGAAGCTGAGTTCAGAAGTAGATGCTTTGAGATAGTAAGTGGCTTTTCTGATCTTAAATCCAAAGGCCCTATTTGTTTATACCGTAAGGGTCCATTTGGCAACACACTCTTCTGACGGAATATCAGAATAGAGGCTTATTCCAACAATATGGTTTTGCCAAACACGTTTGGAAAGAATAGAATAGTGGTAAAATAGGCTATTCCGGTATACCACCATATAGATGGAATACCGGAATACACTGTTCCGTATGACTAAGCAATCAAATTTGCAATGTAATTAACAATTTAATATATTATATATACGATATTATTATTGTTAATATTATTTTAAAATATTATTTGATTATGTTAACAGTAATTAACAATAATAAAATATTAAAATAATAATTAACAATAATAAAATATTAAAATAATAATTAACAATAATAAAATATTAAAATAATAATTAACAATAATAAAATATTAAAATAATAATTAACAATAATAAAATATTAAAATAATAATTAACAATAATAAAATATTAAAATAATATTAATATTATATATTAAAATAATCATTATTATTTTATTATGATGTACTATATTCGTAATTAACAATATTTTAGTATATTATATGTACTTTATTTATTAATAATATTTTATTATAAATATTATTAAAATAATTTTAAAATTACTATTAATATTTATTATTTTATTATTTTATAATAACGCATATTATTCTAATTTTTATATTATTGTTATTGTTATTACTATAATTATCATTATTATTTGATTATGTTGTATTATATTTAATTAATAATATTTTATTGTATTATATATTTTATGTTATTATTATTATTATAATTATCATTATTATTTGATGTACTATATTCGTAATTAACATAATTATCAACATTTCTACTATTCCAAATGACACTTGCCAAACGACAATTTCGCTCTTCTGAATAATCAAGAATACATTCTTCTAACACTATTACAAAATCACACTATTCTATTATTATCACTCTTCTACCACTCTTATAGTGATATTCCTTGATTTGCGAAACGGACCCTAAGACAATACTTCAGTAAAAACCTTGAAAACTGAGAGCAAAAACAGATTAGAAATTGCATTTATTTTATCTGTTGTGGTATTTGGCACAGGGGTGTATTTGTCTCCCAATGTGATCCGAGAAATGATATGTAGGTGAATTATTCTAATTTTGAAACCTGCAAGTCTTTATATTAGAACAAATAAGTTTCTATATTGTGACAATCAAGTCTTTATATTACATTAGACAAATTTTTATATTTAAAAATGCAGCAAAACTATTGCAAAATTAGAACATATAAGTCTTTATATTAGAACAAGCAAGTCTATATATTGCAACAGGCAATTCTTTACATTTTATAAATGTAGCAAAACTACAATAAAATTGGAACCTTCAAGTCTTTATATTAGAAACATCAAGTCTCTATTTTATCACAATCAAGTCTTTATATTATAACAAGCAAGTCTTTATTTTTAGAACTGTTGTAAAATTGCAGCCAATTGCAACAAAATTGAAGCCAAATTGCAGCAAAATTGAATTGAAATATGCAGTTTTTATGTAATATAAAGACTTGGACGCACGACTATTAAGACTTTGTATGATTTATATAAAGACTTGGACCCGGGACTATTAAGACTTTGTTTGATTCATATAAAGACTTGAACGCACAAACTGTTAATTTTCATTAAATTACAGTCAAATTGGAGCAAAAAATGCAACAAATTGCAGCAAAGTTACAGCAAATTGCAGTCAAATTGCAGTTAAATTGTAGAAAAAAATGAATTAAGACGCATAATTTTTATGTAATATAAAGATTTGGATGCATAGCTATTAAGAATTCGTGTGATTTATATAAAGACTTCGTATGATTTATTTAAATGTAGCACAAATTCAATGAAAATGCAGCAAAATGCAACAAAAACTGCAGCAAAATGCACTAATGGTGGAGGTATTAATGACAAGATTAAATTAGCCCAGAGCGACATTAATAGCGGAGGTATTAATTAGCGTATGTTTTAATTAAATGAGGCATTAATTAGCGACATTAACAGCGGATTTGAATTATATTGATGCGGGTGTAGGAATCAGAGGCATTAATAGGCGAGTTAGTTAGATGTAAAGATTAGGTCCATTAATTGATGAGGTTGCCATTAATAAAGAAGGTTAGTTAGAAGGGCGTCTAAGTGGGGGTTGTTAGCAGCTCCCTTTCGTATTATTAATCTGAGTGAGTCTAATTTAAAAAAATTTGACCAAATTATAATTATATGTTCAGAACTTTTTGTTATTCATGATCAAAATTGTAATTAATTTACTATATATGATCAGAATTTTAAATAAATTTCAGAACAAAAGAAAATGCACCCACACGTTAGAAAACTAACGTTCTTGATTTTTTTTTGAACCGTCGAACGGTAGAATTTATATCATTCTGTCAGTGCATCTAAAAAACACCGAACATTGACTACTTTTTTCAAAAATATTTTGATAATTATAAAAAAAAGAAGCTGCAGGCAAATAGCCCACAGAAAATTCTATTAAAGAAACGAAATATTTTATACATTGGACATTAGAAAACTCAAAAAGCAAAGATGCTCCCTGGAAATGTAAGACCTAGCAGCAAACGCAAAGCTAGAAAATGGAAGCTATCAATTCAAACTATTTAAACCTAGCACTTGGCCAAGCACTAAACCCAAAGCGGCCAAACTGTAGTTTAACGGGTTCTGTAGATTACGATTACCTTGTATATTCGGTATCCACTTGCTGTTTGTCAACTTTAGAATTTTTTTTACTTATTTAAAAAATATATAACAAATACATGTCTCATAAGAAAAAATTGACAACAATATGTCTATTTTCTAAACATATCATTCAGCATTGTTATCTAAAAGATGTGTTAAAAAATTCAGACATAATAAAAAAAAAGTACTTATAAGCACTTTGTTTGGACTCTGCGTTCAATAGTATTTTTTGAACATTGCGTTTAGACTCTGCATTCAGACGTTGCATTCAAACTTTGCCTTCACAGTTCTAACTTTACTTAGAATTTTATTGTTGTCTAGAATTTAGATTTCTAAACGTATGCGTCTACAAAACACTTCTGAACGGTACGTTTTTTCGTGCATTTTCTTGCAAAATAATTCATGTCAATTCAAATAAAATAAACATAGTGTTATCAATATTTTGAAACAAGACTAATACTTGTTATTTTTTTAGGAATAAGCAAAAAAATTCTCAGATACACTTTTTTCTAAACAAATCATGGCCGCCTTGTCTGGTATATCAGTTTTCTTTAATAATAGAGATTATATTAATTAATAACATTGAAACAGAAAGATTACTCTGGATCTTCAAAAAATAGAAAAGGACGGTGTTGTGAACACCGTCCAATTGGAAATGACTGTATTCACAACACCGTCCAATTGCATTTCTATCAATTGAATGGTATTGCCGACACGGTTCATTTGCATTTCTACTAATTGGACGGTGTTGGCAACACCGTCCAATGAAAAATGATGGTTTCAGTGGAAAAACGTCATTGGTGTAACGGACGGCGTTGACAACACCGTCCTTCTCTATTTTTCAAAAATTTAGAATAATCTTTCTGTTTTAATTCTATTAATTAGTATTATTTCTGTGAGACTAGTACTTTGTCACCCTTGTACTAACGGTGATAAGATCCCATGGCTATCACCAAAAAACAGGACGGTGAACCAGATGACTCACTGCCATGGATGATTATGGGTGACATGAACCAGACGATTAGTGTACATGTCAATGGTGTAACGGATGGCTCAGCCTTGTACTTTTTAATTCTATTAGACAGTGTTTTAACGGACGGGTTCATATCAGGGTGAAGATGGGATCTTTTTTCTTTGAGAGATGAAGGTGATGATGTTAAGATAATGATAAGTAGTTAGAAGATTTTGATGTAAAAGGGATTTGAGTTATGTTATCCCTTCTATTAGTGTTAATGAGTCTAGTACTTTGTCACCCTTGTACTGGTCGGAGGAGACTAATCGAAAGAACTAATGAATGTTAAAGAATTGCAATTCATATCGTGGAACGTCAGGGGACTCAATGATCCCAGAAAGAGATCAAGAGTGAAACGATTACTCAATTGGGAAAAAGCAGATTTTATATGTCTCCAGGAGACAAAAATGAATGTGGTAAATGACACAATCATTAAGGAGATATTTGGAATGCGGATGAACTCTTACAGTTCTGTGCCGGCCCATGGTACGGTAGGAGGCATTATCATCGCTTGGAAGCCAACAATTTTCACCCTCATAGCGACGCACACAAACAATTTTTGTCTCACACTAGATCTCAAGCTGAACTCAGACGGCTCAAAATGCAGAATAACAGGCATATATGGACCATCAAACCAAACCAATCGCCATGTTTTCTTCCAGGAACTGAGACAGCAAAAACCAGATGACTCACTGCCATGGATGATTATGGGTGACATGAACCAGACGATTAGTGTACATGACAGACCGGCCAACAGAAATGCACCAATCCGATCCTTCCTACACTTAATTCAATCTTTAGGACTGATGGACTTGCCGTTACATGGGAAGAGATATACATGGTACAGTGAGAGGGATGAGATTACCTACTCAAGAATAGATCGGTTCATGATATCACAAGCATGGAGTGATTTTTTCTCGAACTGCAATCAAACCGCAACAGCCAACACGCTGTCAGATCATTGCCTCCTCAAATGCACATGTACTACGAAGTTTCCATTACCCAACATTTTTAGGTTAGAAAATTTTTGGCTAAGAATTCCGGAGTTTCAACAGATAGTGACACAATCCTGGATTGGACAGCCAACGGCACAGTCGCCATTAGAGTTACAGCAGAAATTCAATAAGCTGAGGAGAGCAATCAAGGTTTTCACTACACAAAGAGTCGGGAACATTCAAACTCAAAAGAAATGTGCACTTCAGGCGCTGCTTTGGTTGGATAAAAAACATGAACAAATGCCACTCACAAGGCTTGAACAATATGCAGAACACAGCTCAAAGAAAGATTAAACACAATATTATACCTTGAGGAAGATATATGGAGACAAAGATCGAAACGCCAATGGATTCAACTAGGAGACAGGAACACGTCTTACTATCACACCGTTGCCTCAGCACAAAAAAGAAAAAATTGGATCTCCGAAATTGAGTTATCAGATAGAACAGTTAGCTCACATGATGAAAAGGCAAGGGCGATGTTTCACTTCTATTGTAACTTGATGGGAAGGAATTCAGTTACAACTGCAACATTTCGTTTGCATGAGATCTTCACCTCAGCGCCCCAACAGATACATTCATTCACCCAGCTGATCACACCTCTAACTGAAAATGAGATACGGGTCGCGATAACATCATGGAAACACAACAAAACGCCGGGGCCCGATGGATTCACAGGGGAGTTCTATCAAAGATTCGCTGACATGTTACTACCAGACCTGTTATGCACATTCAGCAAAGTTTTGCAAAACCCGGATATATCCCTGCACCCAATGAATAACTCCTATATCACACTCATTCCAAAGAAAGAAGGGAGGCTAAAACCATCGGACTTTCGACCGGTGAGCTTAATCAATGGGATACAGAGAATCCTTTCTAAAATCTTGGCAAACAGACTGTTGCCTTTTCAAACCGACCTCACAATTGACACACAGACGGGTTTCACAAAAAACAAGCATCTCACGGATAGCTTTCATTATGCTCAGCAACTCATACAGACATCAGCAAGGCAAAATGTAGCGATAGGGGTATTCAAGGCAGATTTGTACAAAGCGTTCGACATCGTTGATTGGAGATTCCTCCTGGGATGCCTCACAGCCAAAGGCCTACCTCCTCAATGGATACAATGGATAGAAAAGCTCATTTTACCAGGTCAATCGAGACTTATATTAAATGGGGTGGCAGGGAGACGCATAACATTGAAGAGAGGGGTGCGCCAATTTTGTTCAATATGGCGATGGACTTTTTGCCTAGATGGCTTCACAAGCTTTACATTCTAAATTTCTTGACAACACCAATTCCACACTGCAGATCATGTCTAACTTATGCCGATGATACGTTAATCTTCTTCAAGCCGACAGAAAGGGAGGCAACAAATCTCAACATAGTATTCCAAATATTCGCATCAATATCGGGATTGCAGCTCAACAACACAAAATCAGAAGTCCTCATAACAGGTCGAAATGAAACCTTGACACGACAGATGGCTGGTACTCTTCGATGCAAGCCCTCTTCATTCCCAGTCAATTATCTTGGATTACCGTTGAGCTATAGGCGAATTGTCAGACAACAATTCCAACCCCTGATACATAAAACTAGGAAAAAATTATCGGGATGGAAGGCCAACACACTCACACTCGCGGGTAGAATGGTGCTGGTAAACGCGGTCCTAGCAGCACTACACACACACTACATGTCGGTGTTCGTTTTACCGAAATGGCTAATAGCAGAATTGAATAAGATAATGCGTGCATTTCTCTAGTTTGGTCACAAAGGAGAGCACATGAAGGGGCTAGTGATGATCAATTGGCAGTTGGCTACGACACCGAAAAAATGGGGTGGATTGGGGATTCGAGACCTAAGCATCGCAAACATCGCATTGATCATCAAATGGATGTGGAGATGGGAGCAGGAGGGGCATCAGTGGTGGAATCAAATAACTCAAGCACTAACGGGACAAGAAAGACTTTGGAAACATCCCCACAGCTTACCCTTCTGGAAAGAAGTGGGCAAGCTCGAGAATTACTACGAAGCTAGTGTCCACAGAACAACAACATGGACGGATTGGATAAGGCATACCACTGGAAGTTTCACTGTCAAGTCAGCATATGAATTCTTCAAAGAAACCCCTCGAATCACATCACCAACGGCACAAATTTGGAAGATAAAAGCGCCACCGCGAATTGTGCTGTTCAGATGGAGATTGCTCAACGACAAGTTAGCGACAATTGACAACCTTCAGAAGAAGGGTTGGGCCATGCCGAATATATGCATCCTGTGTAGAATGAATCAAGAATCAAAAGATCACATATCCATACATTGTGCAATGACAAAGCAGTTGAGGACCTATATCACGCAGCTCGCATCCATCAGTGCATTGAATCCAACGCAACAAGCACAATTCCTGGGCATTAATCCGCACAGCTTGCTGACTCAGGAAAAGGTGACAGACTGGTCGAGATTGGAGCTCACGCTGAACTATGTCATATGGCGCGAGCGGTGTAGAAGAATTTTTGCAGAACAGCAACAAGACATAGTGCAATTAATGAGAGAGCTGAAGGTGGAATTCACCAATTGGTTCAAAAAACCAATGGAGTTAACCTGACGACACTATGCACGAGATACTCACAGAAGAAAGGGCGCGAACACACACTACATTGGAATATTTGGATATTTTGTTTAACTTTTATACTTTCTCTCTTATCCTGTCTTAAACTTTTTCGATTATTTCACTGGCTTTGTAAATGTGGTTACCACTGGTAATCACTCTTGGTTTTAATGAAAGTTGAGGACCTAGATCCTCCTCTTTTTCTCAAAAAAAAAAATATTATTTCTGTTGTTAAAAAAATCGGCTAGTATATGGACAGGATCTGATTTGTCGATGTCTCTTCATATTGTCAAGTGATAAAGTCAGAAAAAAATCTAAAAGGACCAAGTTTGTCGTATCCGATATTAATTTTTTATAATCTAAAGAGATTTGAATTACATTATTATTTTTTATAATTTATTATTAAAATTTAATATATATAACAGCATTCGTATCTAAGAATGTTTGAAGTTGCCGTATTTGTCGCACTTGTATAGTATCTGATACGATGCCTGCATCCACACCCGTACAACACACCAAATCACCAATGGCTTTTCATACAAAATAAAATCTGCTGCATGTCTTTTGATTTTCTGACTTAAAAAAAAAAAAATCAAAACAATATAGATTCCAACATGCACAAATCTATGTCATACCATTTGAAACATCGAATACAAAGATAAAACTTTAACATGAAGGACAAATGAGCATGAAATAAAGAAATGTAAAAATATCAAATATTTTGTACTTAGTAACTTTCTTATTTTGTTTGCAAAATTTCATTCTTTGATTCTCATCGCTGACAGATCGTTGCAAATGACGGTCGATTCGGACAGTTGAATTCGGTGTAGCTTGATATAGCATTGTAGCAAATTCGGGTCCCTAGATTTGATGCATGAAAGCATATGATAGTTATTTACTATTTTATATTTTTATATTTTTGCATTTTGATTTTAGAATCAACCAAATCAAGGGAAATAGTGCCAACTGCAGCAAATCATTATAACGATCTGCCAACAGTTATAACGATTTACTGAGAGGATGGCCAAATTAGCTAAGTTCAAAAACATGTTGAGAGGCTCGTTTCTAGAAATATAAAGCCATTATAACGATTTCATAATGATTTGCTTAACGCTATAATGATTCTCATATTGTTATAACACCTTACTTAGCTCCGATTGAAAATTGGCTAAGTAAGAATTTTTTTTACCGAGAGGACCGTCTAATAAGGCTATATAAGGTGCTAATTCTTTTGTGAACTCTCTAAGAAAAATTCACACAAATATTCTAACATTCTAAGAGACCTCAAAGCATCCTTAAGCCTTTCCATTCTCTAATTCTCTATTCCCAAAATATTAAAAACTTTAGTGATTGTTTTGATTTGAGTAGATTGATTCTAAGTGTTATGATCTTGTGGAAAGATAGTAGAAGACCAGCCTCATCTTTTTTATTCTTTGGTGATCGTTCGTATTAGGTCCAAGGTTTGCCCATTTTTGTGTAAGATCATTGGAGTCTAAAGTTGTAAGTGACTCCTTTGAAAGGGAGCTGATATGCTGGTTTTTTCTCTGATATATGTTTGTTATGCATGTTATACGAATTGTTATGTATGTTATTTTGTTATTGAAAAATAATTATGTATGTTAGACGAATTGTTATGCATGTTAAGCTAAATAAATAAATATCGATATCTCTACGATGTCTCATCATTATACATGTTGTCTCTCTCTTCCCCACTTCGCAAAATAGGTTTTTGGTTGTGAGCAGTCATTATCAAATATTAGATGCATGCAGAGAGATAAATTGAGTTTATCCATGAAAATCATCTTAGCGAGCACAATCTCTTCTATAGTATATATTATTTGTGGCTTCTCCATAGTTTATTGAATGTTGTTCTTCGTGTTATTTAATTGGCTTGTAAGAAGACGACCGTTGGATATTGTAATTTGGAATGGTTGACTTTTCTATGTTCAAACTTCTTATAATATTTTGTGTCAATTCTTTTACTGTCTTTACTTTTTTATTTATTTTTAGTTTTCCACTGCAAGTTTATTTAAAATAATTAAGTGAACTTTATAACTATAAAAATATTTTAATTAGGTGTTATTAGGGACAAAAAATCACGGGTGTTTATATGTAATACATATATATTTTATCTTAGTAATGTTAGGTACAATAGCTTTTTTCTGTCAAGTACAAATATTTTATAATAAATAAATAAATTAATAAACACGTCTAGAATGTAAGTAACGAATGCATTTAAGGGGTGTGGTTATTACTCTCTTTTTTGAAATGCAGGTAATGAATTAATTACAATTATTAAACCGATCAATATTAAGTTATACAAAAGAAGCACGCAAATGATATATGGATATATGCTAAAAAAATTATGTAAAATTATATGGATATATTTCGGTTGTAATATAAATGGAGATTATATATACATGTATTGAAATAAAAAAATTAAATTTCAAAAAAAATGATTTAGAATTGTTCCATTTTGAATTATATTCAGATTTCGAAATGTCTCGTGTCAAATGAAATTGAATCCGAATTAATTGAACTTACAAAAATGTCGAGTTGAGTGAAACATGTCATTCAAGTTGGGCCAGCTAACCTAGCTTTGGTACCAAAATTGTGACCTAACTCTTTAAAACATCAGTCGAAATTGGAGAAGTATACAAGTTGATGATGGGATGAGATCTGGTACCGCGCAGTAGCTGCGCTACGTCAGATGTGGATTGTTCGATTTTTCTGTTGCTTTGAGATTTGTATCAAGATTTTAAATTCGTTTCTTCTATTTTCATCTCTGACGGTCAATTGTGACTTGGCGGTCCATCCGTATCGTCCATTTTATGTAGCGCAGCTACTGCGCTACATCAGATTCAGGTCTGTTGATGATTCTACTCAAGGACGGATCTGGAGCCCCTTTAAGTCCAAACACAAATCCACTAAAACATAAAATCATCTCTATTTTGGAAAGATGTGAGTGGTGTATATCATTTTATTCAAATTAACAATAAAGAATTATAGGAGATGAGAAATCTACTAATTTTTGAAATGATACATGGCATCATAATTGTCCTTTAAAATTGCAATTTCCCATAGTTTATCATAAAGTTAAAAATGATAGCTTAACTATAGCTCAAGTTTATAATCAGGGACATATTAAACTTAATTTAACCAGAGGAATTAGTCTAGCTATGAGGGAACAGAAAAACCAAATTGTTCATTTACTACAGAATTTTTTCTTTACTAATAATTCAGATTCATCAAGATGGAGTCAAATCATTATATGCTTTTCTAAAATTTGATGGTATTAGAACTAACATTTCACACTCAGTATGGCCAATTAAAATACCTTTAAAATTCAAATTATTCTTTTGGTTAACTCTTAATAATAAGATTCTGACCAAAGATAATTTGCAACGAAGACATTGCACTGATCAAGTAGCATGTGTATTTTGTCAAGAAAATGAAACAGTAGAACATCTTTTTATTAATTGTGAAGTTAGCAAAACCTTTTGTGCTAAAATTAATAACAACTTTGGTGATAGGAACTACTTTAATTTAAATTTGTTACAAGATTTGTGGATTTCTATTATTAAAATGAATTCTTCTGATAGGAATACTGGGCCACATTATTAGCATCATTTATATGGGTTATATGAAATGAAATGAACTCAATAATATTCACAAACTGAGGAAGTAAGAGTAATGCAATCATTTATTGGTTGATTCTTAATTTATTTGAATATTTGACACGTGCCTCTTTCAAGATGACACATATGTTTAGGAATGAATGGGCAGTGGAGAAGAGAGGGATGCTCCAACTCCAGAAGGGCTTAATGGGGAAGATGACAGTGAGGATGATGACTTCTTAGATGATATGGGGAGTGATTGAAAGTTTGTTTCCATTTCTGAGTATGGTGGTAGAGATAAAAACTGAGTTAAGTAATGTTCATTTTGAAGTTTGTTTTTTAAGACCAGACTGGATAATTTGATAGGAGATTTATGATGGAGGGTGTTTTAGCAAACAATTTGTGATTGGGAGGATTTTGCTCCAAAGATCCTCAATTTAAGTTGTGATGTTGATTAGGTTTAATTAGTTATGCTTTTGTTATGTTTAGTACATGGCTCATGTACAAATACTTTGTAAGTTGCTTCTGTGTAGTTAATAGAAGTCGGGGCCTCTTCTTGAGACTACTCTTTAAAAAAAACAAATCCACTAAAACCTACACCATTAAAAGTCCATTTTTCACTATAGATATAATTAATAATAACTAAATTTTGAGTTTTTCAAAAATTAAGTTCGACACTTGCTCGAACTTGCTCCTGAATAGATCTGCCCTTGATCCTATCAATACTCTGACAATTCCTTCTTTTGCCCATTCTTTTTCTTTTATTTTATTTTATCGTATCTTGTTCTATTTTACATATATATACATATATATATATATATACATATATATATATATATACATATATATATATATATACATATATATATATATATACATATATATATATATATGAGAAGGGATCCGTAGCATCCGGTAGCCTTCGCCATCAAAACCAATGAAAATGATCGATCTGAACCGTTGAAAATATTCTCCATGCTAATGTAGATTTGGAGACCAAATTTTACATTTTTTTATTGTTTTTAAAAAAAAGAGGATTTGAAAATGTATTTATCTAACGATCTATAGAGATCCAATTTTCAACCCATTCGATAAAATAGTAAAAAAATTCAAAAAAATATAAAATTTGGTCTTCAAGTTTATATTAGTATGGAGAATGTTTTCAACGGTTCGGATCGGCGATTTTTATTGGTTTTGATGGAGGAGACTGTTGGAGGCTACAAAAAAAAAAAGCTACGGATTCCTTCTCTCTCTATATATATATATTGCAAAGTAAGCAAAGGAGAATAATTGTATGTCAAAAATACTTTGTCATGCCCAAATTTCGGGGAGCTGTATCAATGTATCAATATCATGGTGGTGCGATTTTCTTAGATCATCTTTAAACGAACGGTTCATCTTTTCAGAAAGGACCACTCTTTTCCATGATAGGACCATGTTCCACGCAGCAGGCACCAAAAAGTTACAAAACGCCACAGTAACACATTTGAGGAAAATTTTAGTAGAGGGCCAAGGACCAAATAATTTCAACAAATAGAGTCAATGACATTCTAAAAATTCCACAGAGGACTAAGAACGCAACTATATTAGTTGCGTCCCTAGAGAGATTTGTTTTTTTTTTTGCTGAATTCAAAACATTTTGCAGGTCCCTTTTCAGATGTGGGCCCTACATGTTGAGCGCAAGTAATATTTGCCCCCCTAACATGTTTTACAATTTTTTTTTGCTAATAATGTACATTAAATAGAAGTAATAATGTATTTATATACATTTTAATTGAAGTTTTTTGCTAAGTTTTTTTTATATTTCTAAACACAGTAAATATATTTATTATAAATAGAAGTAATAATGTATTAAATATATTACATATATTAAATATAGTTATTATAAATTAAAGTAATAATATATTTAATATATTACAAATAAAAAATAGTTTTTAAAAACAGTAAATAAATTTATTGTAAATAGAAGTAATAATATATTAAATATAGTTATTATGAAGTAAAGTAATGATATATTAAATATACTAAATATAGTTACTATAAATGATCTATTAAATACAGTTATTACAAATACAAGTAATAATATATGAAATATAGTTATTATAAATAGAAGTAATAATATATTAAAGTGTTTTTAATAAAAAAATTCAAAAGCTTATAACCTATTAATATTAAAGATGTTATAAATTTTATGAGAAGTGCAAATGGTCTAGTGGTAGGAGGTTTGGTTAGAGGTGTTGGTTTGAGTGAGAGCATGGGTTCGAATCCCCCTTGCCCACCATTTTTGTGATTTAAATCAGGGGCGCAACTATTACTTGCACCCCTAATGTTTACAGAAATCCTGGAGCATCTAGAGAGCAACCAGTTTTCAAATGAACACAAGGGCGCAAGTAATAGTTTGAGCGCCTTCCGCTTATGATGGGTTGTAGTCGTCGCGGTAGGGGGGGTTGATGTTGGTTTGAGAAGGATTTTTGTAAACATTAGGGGCGCAAGTAATAGTTGCGCCCCTAATTTAAATCAACAAAATGGTGGGTAGGGGGTTCGAACCCATGCCCTCACTCAAACCTAGTGCCTCTAACCAAACTCTCTGCCACTGGACCATTTGTACTTCTCAGAAACTTTCCAACCAGTTTTATATTAATAGGGTATATTTGAAGTTTATATTTGAAAATAATATTTCAAGTTTATATTTAATATTAAAGTTTATGTTTAATAACTAACATATTACAAATTATCACAGTAATAATTATATTAGTACTATTTATTAATACTATTTTAATAAATAACAATACTATTTTAATAACTATTATTTATTAATAAATAGTATGAATATAATCATTACTATTATAATACTATTTCAAAACTATTAATAATGAAAAATAGTATTACTGCCCTTATTAATAGTTTATACTATTTATTAATACTATTTTCATAAATAAAAATACTATTTATATACTATTTAAAGTACTACTATTTATGAATAATTATATTATTATTTTAATAGTTTGATAATTATATTATTATTTAAATTACTACTATTTAAAAATACTATTTTACTCTGTTTAGAAACTTAGCAAAAAGATTTCAATTAAAATGTATAAAAATACAAAAAAACATGTTAGAGGCGCAACTATTACTTGCGCCTCTAATATGTAGGGCTCACATCTAAAAAAATACCTGCAAAATATCTTGAATTCAGCAAAAAAAACGAATCTCTCTAAGGACGCAACTATTAGTTGCTTCTTTGACTCTCTGTGTAATTTTTAGGATGTCATTGGCTCTATCTGTTGAAATTATTTGATCCTTGACCCTCTATGAAAATTTTCCCACATTTGATAGTGTGCTGTCCTTGTGTCGTCCTGGTTGAGTATTTGTATTTGGCATTGTGTTTGTTATCTCCACTGGGCTGTAAAATTGATCTCTGGCCACGTGTTCCAATGTTAACGAGAAAAATCCTCTGTATAAATTGTAATACGATATAATTTTCAATGCTACAAAATTAAGCTAATCCTATACTGGAAAATTTGGTCAGTCAATTTGGGGTCCGAATCTGCTGCTCGTAAATTCCTGCTTGCTTTCCTGCTTGTCTTCGATCCGACCGCTCGATCTCCACGGACGGCTGTGATTTGATTCAGTGGGCAGATGCTTTGGCCGTTAGATGAGTTTTGAACGGTCCAGATCGAAACAAGCAGGAAAGCAAGCAGGGATTTATGAGCAGGAGATCCGATTCCGTCAATTTGTCAGTACAGACTTACAGTGGTAATTATTTCCCTAGAAAGTAGACCACAGAGTCACAGGCTACATAGGTCAAAAAAAAGTAGGTCCTTTTTGTTTTTTAATACCATGTCCATTCCGATTAAAATACACAAAAGAATCAGACTGCCAATGATTTTTTTTCCGAACTTTTAAATTTGATCCATTCGTCCTAAAATCAGAGGATAAAAATGCGGCATCTAACACAGAGATAATATATGAAAATTGGTACCAATGGAGTTTAGAGAGAGTTTTCTGATTTCCGACTAGTCAGTACTATGCAGTTTTGCCATACTTAGGGGTTTATTTTTGTCTAACTCTGAAAAAATAAAACTTACAAATATGATTCTACTTTCAAAAATTTGATAGCGATGACTCTAATTCACCAAGTTCTAAACAAAAGTTTTTATCGTCTGGACGCTGCATCCAGACACATACGTTCATGTATCGGATTTAAGCCGAACCCGACCCATAAACTCATTTGATTATTCGCGACTCCTTCTCCACTTTACTTTTTTTCCTTTTTATTTGTATCTTCTCTCTTTCAACTGCACTCCAAGAGTCAGAAAGATGTTAAGACTATATGTAGCAATTGTCACCAAGAGAATAATAATGTAAGAAAATGTCCACCAAGAATTTATCTAGTTGGTTGAAATTTTATTTTGTCATGTTTTTATTTTCATTCGAAGGAGTCATAATGAAACTTAATATTAATTTGAAGAACTAACATGTTTTTCTTTTCATTTGAAGGAGTTAAGACTAGCATGTTTTTCTTTTTATATTATTTGATTTGTATGATCTTTTTCATATTGTTTGGTGTTGATAGGTTGGATGAATTTGTTAGTTTAAATTCTTCTTTGGTTTGACAGTTTGCAAAATAAATTAGTATTAACCTTGCACAATTGAGTTTTGGTGAGATGAAGATTTATACAAGCACAAATTGATGTTGCAAAGGCTTCATATGACTTGTACAAATCAAGATGATCAAGTAGACACCAAGTGCAAGCAAAACCTGACAAGACTGAGGCTAGACAGAGCCTTGTATTACCATAACACAAGGAAACTCGTCACATTGAGTTCCCAACATGTCATAATGGGTTACCAACCCGACACAACGAGTTGAAAAGGAGAAGAGCCAGAAGATAATGCATAAGAGGAGTTTGGCATGTCCTACCTAGAACTTCTTGTATAATCTACCTAGAACTACAACCCCAAACATGTCTTAATTTAGTTCAAATTGGCCAACAAAGGAAGGTAGCAAGGAACAAAATCACTACTCAAATCGTCAAACAATTTGATTCTATGACAGAACAAATATGCACGTGCATACTGTTCGACTTGTTGCTCGGTCGCGTCCTCGTCGAAATTAAAATTGTCGCTCAAGCAACTTAAGGACAAGGCAAATTTGTTGGCCATTGCTTTTCCCTCGAGAAATTTACTAGATAATCGGTCACTACTTGCTCTCATACTAGGTCTGTAACTCAACAAATGGTCGTGTCATGGGAACACCCAACAAAATAGAGACATCCTCTAGGGTAATGGTCATTTCACCTGGAGGTAAATGGAACGTATGAGCTTCCGGTCGCCAACGCTCAACACGTACACAAATATGACCATCGTCTCACTTAAAAACCTCAGTTATTTATTGTACCCTTAAAAACCATGTCTGCATTAAATATACCTCTTATCGCACGAAGGCATGTGGTATCCGTGACGTACCATCAATTTATTCATAAGACCATCGGACGATCAAAGACTTCAAACGATGCTCATTTTAAAGGGTCGGAAGTGGATGCAAATTAGGTGTAGCTTGGGTTGTGGCCCCTTGAGGCGAAGGAGATGGTCCCCTGCCACCTCGTCACTTTCCTTGACCACCTTGTCCTCCTCCACTATCTCTAGTACATGCTGTAGTTTGTAAAATAAGCAAAAACATTACAAACATTAGGATTTTATGCAATTTAGGCCAATCACTTATGCTAAGACAATAATAACCAATTCAAATAATTCTGAAGTACCTATATATTAGGCAATAATAGTGACTAAGAAAAACAAAAATAAAATCGATAGTAGGGCAGTGAGTTAGACCAAATGTTTCAAAATAAGCAAATCACAATCTCAAAGCCACCATAACAACTATAATTTACACAATTAGACAATAACAATATTGACTAATCAAATTTGTTTAACAACATATCCCAAAACCCTATTTTCAAGCCCTACAAATATAACATCAAATTTACAAATTATAGTAAAATCTACTTAATTAGATTATAGTAACAAGTAAAATTTACAAATTAGTTAGGATAACTTATGGAGAGGATCCAGACACACCTCCTAAGCTAGGGTTTGGACACATCCAAACGCGAGTTTGAACGCAGCGACCACAACGTGAGAGCATAGGTTGAATTGAAGAGAGATGGAGCACGACAGAGAAAAAAGGACGACGATGAAGACAAGTTAAGATGACGGCGAAGGAAGAAGAACGAAGGAAAATAATGGAAGAGAGAAAGATCGCAAGAGAGAAGAGTTCGATTAGGCGAATGAATAAGAATGCAAATTAATTTGTGGGTCATAAAGAAAACCTGTTATCTGAATGTGATGGTTGAACGCTGCGTTCAAACACATGTATTTATGCATTCATAATTGACGAATTCTGCAAGCTTCTGATACGTGAACGCGTGCGTTTGCACAGAATTACTGAACGCATGCGTTAAAAAAGTAGGGTTATCGTTGTTAAATTTTTTTAAAACAAAATCACAGATAGAATTTTTATTTTTTAGAATTAGACAAAAAAAATGTATTATGTGTCTAGTCTCCTTCGTGTCTTTTGGCTTTTATTAGTCATTGGTTCATTTAAAAGGAAAAATAGAAAGTAAAGAGCAAGAGAGAGAGTCAATCCTTAGCTTTTTACAGTATGGCAAAGTTGGTCTTTCCAATACCACTTCTGTCATTAATGCAAGTTTCTAGACCTGTTGTTTGAATTGAATTTAAGGTTTTTGTTGTGTAGGAACTTATGGCGAGACAAACCGCGAACTGGAAATCAATGTGTAACTTCACACTGTACTAAGAAGGTGCCTTAAAATTCGACCTCTGTGACCATTTTTCTTTGAAACAGTGTAGGATATGATCGTACTGAACTTGTGACTGTTAGTGATACAGTTTCCCTATATACAGCTTGGAAGCTCTGCCAAGATTAAAAAAAAAAGTGATACAATTCCCGTGCAATGCCCTCTCACTTCACACAGTGGATTCCATACAAAATCGGGTCCCATCTGTTCTGGATGGCAGGTGAAGGCGTATTGCAATGAAAAATGAATTCCTCTGGGAACAATTTTTTTTATCTCAGCGAGGAGAATTTGTTGTCTGATCGTCAAATTAAAAATTAATGATTCAGATTAATAATATAAAAAAATTCTTCTGAATCGTATGATTAAGAAAAAAAATTTGCAGAGGATAATAGTCTGTTCCAACGGCGAAAACACATTCTCTGCCATAATTTGAATGGCATGCTTCTGCTATTGAGAGGTTGATTGAGACACAAAATAATGAGACATTTCAATCAAATTACAACCGTCAAAATTAAAACAGCGGCCCAAATTAATCAAAATCGCAGCAGGTGCAGATCTTTGCAATGACGGAACGGGATCTGGTGCTGCGCGGGATGGTGTAGCGCAGTACCTGGACCGTCCGATTTTCTCTGATTGCATCAAGATTCGTGCTAAAGTATAAATATTCCTGATTTTCATCGCTAGCAATCGATCGTGAAATTGGCGGCCGATCCGAACCGTCTATTTTGTGTAGCGCGCTACAGGAGATCCGGATCCTGCAATGACACCCTTATGTTTCCTTTGCGACTAACAAGTTGCCTTAAAAGGGTCCCTTCTCAGCTTCTCTCTCTCAAGGCAAGCAAACTTTTTATTTAGACACTTGGTCTCTCTGCATTGGCGCAGAGAGCGAGAGAAAGATCGAAGAGCAACTTTCTTTGGTTCCACAGACCGACATTTTTCTTTCTGTCATTTGTGGATATGGTATCTCATTCTATCTACTAGGAGAAAAAATCCATTTTGTCTCATTTTCTTTATTGTACTCAGTCTTTCTCATTTCTTTTCAGGGCTAAAGTAGAGATATAAATTAAGCTAAGCAAAGAGATTCTCCAAACTTTGGTAGTAGAAAGTCATTGCATCTAAAAGAAAAATAATCTCTTTAATTGAAAACCTTTTTTAAAGCATTTGAAGAAGAGCTCTTGGGTGATTTGGTGATGGTTTAATTCTGCTCAGTTAAACAAAAAAAAAACAAATGGAAGCAGCAGGTGCTTATCAGGAAGATGTGCAACAGCAGCGGTTTCGGAGACGACTAGCAGCCGTGGTTAGAAACAATCAATGGAGTTATGCAATCTTTTGGTCTCTATCAACCACACGACCAGAGTAATTGTTCAAGTTCATATAATTTTCGTTTTAGTCATCTATGATATCTTGTTTTTTTTTGTCTGTTCTTCTCTTTCTGAGAAAAGAAATCAGAAATCACGGGGTGAACAGTGTATAAAATATTACAGGAGGTTTAGCTAGAAGAGTGGGTATTATCTTGTCTCTCCCGGTATTATTTTGTTGGATCTAATGCTTTGCACTTGGTCTAAATTTAGCATTCTTTCTTTTTTCCTGCAATAACAAGAACTCCAACATTGTAAATTGGATACACACTGTTTACGGGTGGATTTCAGTATTTTTGTCAAGTTAGTTCAAAAGTTAGTTCAAAATGATGCATATTTTAAAAAATATCTAAATTATAATCATATTTTATTTTCCAGAATTTTTTTAATTACATGATAAATTTTGGAAAAAAAAAATTCAGGGTCTCTATTCTCCGCAACTGACTGTTTAGCCCGTGGTTCTGCAAAAGTACCTTTGTACTTGCCACAGACTGACTGAGATTTTGCTCACCTAATTTTACATCCAAACAAAATTTTTCTTTTAGAAAAATGAAGAACTCACCTGAAAAATTATCATGTTTAAAATCTGGTTCATCTCCTAAGATTCCTCACTTTAATATATGTTGTAACCTTTGACACAAACATCTCGTCTCATAGCGTTTTGGTATGGAGTGATGGGTACTACAATGGCGACATCAAAACCCGAAAAACAACTCAACCAATGGAGTTAAATGCTGATGAAATGGGTCTAGAAAGAAGCGAGCAGCTTAGGGATTTATACGTCTCCCTTTCGACCGGAGACAGCAATCAGCAATGCAAAAGGCCTTCAGCATCATTATCTCCTGAGGATTTGACAGACACAGAGTGGTATTATTTGGTCTGCATGTCCTTCACATTTGGACCCGGCCGGGGGTAATTTTATTTTACTCAAAGAATTTCTATTTGTTAGATATTTTTTGATTAATTAGAACATTTCTAATTTTGTGCATTTTATGGTTGCTAGGTTGCCGGGGAAGGCCTTGGCAAACAATGAACAAATCTGGGTGTGCAATGCTCAATTTGCCGACAGCAAAACTTTTACGCGCTCTCTTTTAGCAAAGGTTGAATTAAACCCATTTATCTTCATATTGTACTTTCTTATAAAACTTTGAAATAAATATAGTGTGCTAATTACCTTTTTTGCTCTTTCCACGATCTTAATTTGGCGTCCCATAGAGTGCATCTATGCAGGTGCATGCTTTTTATATGAGTATTCTTAATTTTACTATTGCAAAACAGTTATCTACTTTACTTGAATGTTGATTTTTAATTATGTTTAAAAAAAATTCACAGACAGTCGTATGTGTTCCTTTCATGAGCGGTGTGCTTGAGTTAGGCACAACAGAAATGGTTAGTTTTTGAGTTAGGCAATTATGTACTTCACTATTTATTTTAATTAGATACTGGAACTGATCTTTAAATTCTGAATGGTTAAATTTATATATTTATTTTTATTATTATTTTTTGGCCAATCTCTCTTGCAAGGTTTTGGAAGATCAAACTCTAATAAAGCACATCACAACCTCCTTTTGGGAGGTAACCTTCCCTGTTTGCACAGAGCAGTCCATCTCAAGCCCTCCATTACCTGAAAGAGATGAAGAAAATAACATGATTGACCGTGTCATTTCACCAAGTGCCCTTTTCTCGCTTCCAACTGACAATGCGAGCAAGGAGGCTGAGGAATTGTACCCGAATATTTATGAACAATTAAGTATCGACTTGCCGGTTGATAGCTGGAAGAACCCGGGAAATAGTCAGCAAATGGTTGATTCTTTTGGATTTAACACTGAATTAATAGATGATGAATTTTGCAAAGAGGGAAATGGATCTTGTATTCCAAGAGAATGTGTGTCGTCAAAGGCTGCATCCGATTTTCTGACACAAAAAACAGAACTTGATCTAGTTTCTCTTGATCTTGACGGCGATGCTTCTCACTATGCCAAGACTCTAGCTGCAATTTTAAAGAACTCAAAAGAACTGAATTCGTTTTCACCGAATCTATTGGGTGATTCTGAGTCTTGTTTTGTTGTTTGGAGAAAGGCATTTAGGGCAGAGAAGGTGGCTATTGGTGTATCTCAAAAATTTCTAAAGAAAGTGCTGAGTGGAGGAGCATGGATGAATGGTGATTGTGTGAAGGAGGAACAAGAAGGGGCTGGTTTGCAAAACCCGGTTTGGAAATCAGGAAATGGTGTTAGTACTAGTCATGTGATGTCAGAGAGGAGGCGAAGGGAAAAATTGAATGAGAATTTTGTTGCTTTAAGATCTATTGTTCCTTGTATTAGCAAGGTAGGTTCATTACTTTTATCTCTTGGTTTAATTCAAAAAAAGAGGCACAAAAATTTATTCACATTCAGCATATTTTTGTTAATGATCAAACAATATTACATTTTCATATACAAAAGGTAATTTTGCATTGTATTTTATCAGTATAAATTGCTTTTATTTTATTTAATAATCGATTCATTGATGTCCTTAAATTTATGGTTATTATAGGTTGACAAAGCATCAATTCTTGGGGACACAATAGATTATGTGAAGGAGCTCGAGTGCCGCGTTGAAGAACTTGAATCGTGCCGGGAACTATTCGACCGTGAATCCAAGCAGGCATGGAGAAAGAATCATCAAGACATGTCCGAACGAATTTCAGACAACTATTGTGCGAAGACCATGCAGAACGGGAAGAAAATAACTTTGAACAAGCGTAAGGCATGCGACATCGACGAGGCCAACATGGAACATCACTGGGTATTTTCGACAGATGGTCACCTTGATATAAATGTCACCATGAATGATAGGGAGGTACTTGTTGTACTGCATTGTCAGTGGAGAGAGTGTTTATTGCTGGAGATATTTGAGGCAATTGGAAACTTGCATTTGGATCCTGTGTCGGTGCAATCTTCCATTTCAGAGAGTGCTATGGCCATTACAATAAAAGCTAAGGTTTGGCTACTTCCCTATTTTTCTCTGGTTATAGAACCCTACATAATTACGCAATTTAAATGTACTCCTGTTGAGAAGCTAACATATGCACATGGACTGGTTTGCTGGTACTGTGGTGCGAAGAAAATTTAAGATTGTGGCCTCCACCTTTCAAGTTCAAACCAGAACAAGAATTGATTGAAGAAAATATATAAATAAATAGTACCACAATTTGGAAATTACATGGTTACTGACAACGCACTTATGATTTTAGCGTGAATACAACAAACGAGTGATGTACTATTTTTCTTCACTGCAGTTTTTAAACTCGGTAGTAGCCTCTCCAGGGATGATCAAGCAAAGCCTCAAGAGAGTTGTAGGGAAATGTTAGACCAAGAGCTAGTAACAATTAATTAATGTAGCTAGTGTTTATTTGATTCCTTCTTATGTCTTTAGCATTTTGGATGTATGCAAGTTATGCCTCCGAACCTGTAGTCTATATTTAACCCATCTTTTTTATGCTCAGCAATTTGTTATTTCTCTGGATAAAGTTGTACCCACCTTAAAAGTTCTAGCAATTCTTTCTACGGTGCAGCGCATCACTTGGACTATCCGATTTTTACTAATTGCATTAAGATTCGTGTCAAAGTATAAATTCCTTTTGATTTTTATCGCTGGCGGTCGATCGCGAGTTGGCGGTCGATTCAAATCGTTCATTTGCTGTAGTGCGGTACTGTACTATAGCGGATTCGGGTCCCAATTCTTTTGGAACTTTATCGTGCTCCACCAAAAAATATTAACAAGTTTCCAAAGAAGAGTCGAAAGTTCGAAAATTTGAAATTGGAAAAAACCGCGTATTCAAAATGCCGTCTTAGTTCAAGTGCCGCACCGCATTTTAAATTTTAATTAATAAGATATAAGTATTTTTTTATTTTTCATGTTATAATTTCATATTACATACAGAAAAATTATCAAAGTATTTAATAAAATGTTATCATGAAAACATAACTTAAATTTTTTTTTTTTTATAAATTTTCGTATTACCAAAAACAATATGGCATTAATTGGGTTTTTGGCGAGTCTTAGCCAGCGCGCTGAACTACAAAATTTGTTTCATCACAAGTTTGGGCAATTTATAAAAGGGTCATGATAAATATATGATTGAAAATTTATTATTGCAAAATAATAAAATATACTCAATTCATAAGAATTATCTCATTCTCGAAAATTATTTATTTGCTTTTACTGTTTTGATTTTTATATAATAGTGTAATAATGTGGGGCTATTTTTATTTCTAAGCACCTTAATTTAGTGTTTTATTTTTTATTCCTGCATATTTTTATTTTATCATTTTAGTGTTTTAATTATTATGTTTAAGTATTTATTACATGGTGTACGTAAATGTAGAAAATAGATTTAAATAAGTTGTCTGTTTTGTGATACAAAGATCGCTTAATTCTATTTTAACGTTTAAATGTTTTTTATAAAAGAGTAGAGTAGAGACTTCGGCTTCCAATTAAATTGAAAACAAACGTACAAAAGTTAGTATAGAAGGTTTATATTATATTTACAAACAAAAGAAATTAAAACCTAATGAAACTAACAACCCTTCGTTTGTAATTTGTAAAGGCTAATAAAACTAACATTCCTCCATTAAATTAAACATAAAGGAGATTTAACAATTCTCATAAAATAATAGTTATTGAAAAAATTGTTAAACATTGTTAGCTGAAGTGTAAAGAATAATCTTTAAGGATAAAGCAAATATTATTTTAAATAATCATTAGCGTAGGTGGAAATAAGTCAACAGTTATTTAAATAACCGTTGTCTTTTTCAGAAACTTTTTAAATCTAAGACAATAGTTTTTTAAATAACCATTGACGTAGCTCTACCTACGTCAACGGTTATTTGAAATAATTGTTGTCATATCCCCAATCTTAACTCTTAAAATAGTGCTCTCGTGTCTCTTCTCTTCCTCTCTTTTTTTCGTCTGACCGTCTCCACAACTCTAGCAGATCCTTTGTCTCTCTATTTCTCGCCTGGCCGCCTCCACAACTCTAGCAGAACTAATCTGCTAGAGTTGTGAAGGTGATCTAACTCAATCTCTATCACACACACACACACACACACATAAACTGGTTGCCTCCACAGATCTCTCTAATTCCCACATGATCGCCTCCAATGATCTTGTATTGTTCTCCTCTCGTCGACGCATTTAGCCAGCTCGATCTTGAGTAGGTGAGGGCTATAGTAGATCTCTTGTATTTTACTCTCATCGACTTCTTTCTTCTTTAAGGTACTTTTTTATTTTGTTATTTTGTTAACTCTTATTGTTATGGGTTTATATTTGTTGTTATGGGTCAATACTTGTTGTTATGAGTTTATACTTGCTAAGAGTTATGAATTTATACTTGTTGTTTAGGTTGTTATTGCTATAACAAGCTTTCTTCTCTTTGAGTTTGGCTATGCTAATTAAAATTATTTTATAACACTTTTGTAGGTGTAGCACTTAATGGAACTCTTGTGTTCCACTCTAAAGAAGAGATTATTTACTATATTTTTCCCTTGACATTTATTGTGATTTTTAGTTTACTTGTTTAAGGAGTTTAAGAACCTTTTAATGTATATAGAAAGCATACGAGCCACTTATTTTATTATTCTATATTGCATTTTTTAAGGTAGCTCGTTGCGAGAGCTAAGATAATATTGAGTGAGAGTGACATGAGAGTTTGTGAAGCTGAATTAAGGCAGAAAAAAACTGAGATGAGGTTAAGTGAAACTAAAAAAATATGACATAAGCTGAAACCAAGGCAAGCAAAGCTGAGGTAATACTAAAGAAATTGAGATGAGCTCACATTGATGAAGAGAAATTGTCGGAAACTGATTTTAGGATCTCCAAAAATGTCAGCTTTATTGCGAGCAGATCTCCTTATAGATGTTCACCCAAAAGCTCCTGAATAACTATTAGGAGATATGCTCGCAATTAAGCTCGCTTTGGATGAAAGGAATGATCTTAAAGGAACAAAACATCCACCTATGAAAATGATTTGCTATCTTTGTCTTTTTTTTAGTTTGGTGCATTATTTTCATTTTGTTTCTTTTTTTCTTTTATCATGATCATACATTATAATGAGACATATTTTGTAATGAAAATCATGTTATATGTTTATATGTTCAATAAAAATTCTTTGTGATGATATAATTAGTTTATGGTATAAATTGGCTACCAAATTTGGTGTTAGAAATTTTTTATAAACATTTTTAATAAAAGAATAAAGATCTAAGTCAACAATTATTTATTAAATAATTATTGTCATAGAAACTCTATGACAACATTTATTTAGTAATAATTGTTGTCTTATCTCAAATATTAAATTATTATTTCTCTACGGCAACACTCATTTACCAACGATTCTTTAAACGATTCACTATTTTTTTAGATACCAACAGTTGCCTAATTGTTGGTCATGATGATTGTTAAACATTCGACATATCTCTTTTCTGTGGTAGTGCTTAGAACTTTAGTGCCTTAAGAGCATCTCCATCTCTGAAACTTTTGGAGTTTCTAATCTGATGTGGCAATTTCTAAATGAGTTTCAGAGATGTAGATGAGTTTCTTATTTATAATTTTTTTCCAGAGTTTCTTATTTAGCAACTTTGCCTTAGAGTTTATAAACTCTGATGTGACTTAATCATTGGCTAAAATTGATCGGTTTCTCACAACATTAGTAGTATTTGTTGACGTGGCAATTAAGAAACTCTATTTTTTTAGTTTCAGAAATAGAGGATATAGAAACTAAAAAATGATTAAGTTTCTAAAATTGATATGACAATAATTTAAAAACTCTAAAAGTTTTAGAAATAGAGATGCTCTAATTAACACGCAGTAGGTATCCAGATAGTTAAACCTAACATACTGGCACAAAAAAGCGATTCAATTAGTACTAAGTTTAGACATGTTTTTAACAGAAAATTCATTCCAACAAATCGCTTTGTTAAACTAAGTGGCAATTTTTTTAAAAGTTTGGGTTAAATTAAGTAAAACCCAACTTAGAACATTAAACATTGAAAACACTAGTAAATGTTGGATCAATGTTGATGATTTTCACAACCAATTTCAAAATCAACTGTAGCAACCATTGAGAATAGATATTCTGCATGCAAAATGAATTATATGTTTGCTCAATATTTGTAAATGTTGTTAACGGTTGATCGAACGGTCGACGATGAATTGAGAATTTTTTTGCAAAAAAAAATAGAACATTGAAATAAAGGTTGATGAGATTTGTAAACGTTGAATGAACAAATGAGATATTGAAATACAAAAATGATCTAATCATAACAATGATTGCAAACATTCACAACACGCAAAATTTCAAATTTGTTGTTTCTCCTCTATTATAAACTAGCATACGACTCGCGTTCCGCGTGAAAAAATTTAAATTTTAAATTTTCGTATTGCAATAATATAATGATAATAAATCGTTTAAATAAAAAATAAAAAAAAAGCAAAGGGAAAAAAGTTGCACAAAAATATAAGTTACAGTAATTTTACTGTAGCGTGAATAGTAAAAACATTGTTTATTTCACTGTGGAAATGAACAGTAACACATATCGTGCCATGAGTATATAGAATGGGAGCAGGAGTGCGCCAATAGTCGGTTCATTTGATTTTAACTGAACCAAATAAATTTACAGTGATTTTACTGTAGCGTGAACAGTGAAAACACACATCCGCCATGGTATATAGAATAGGAGCTGGAGTGAGCCCATAGTCAGTTCATTTGATTTTAACTGAACCAAATAAACCTCGATTCGTGAATCTTTGAGAAAAGCAGTGATCAAACAGGAATGCAAATGCAACCTCATCAATGACATAAGAACAGAACAAGGGCATCTCATATTTATTCTAAGTTATTTTGCTGACAGTTTTCAAATTAATGGGGTCTAAGAACTGCTCTTAGTCTAGTGGCAAAAGAGCAATGGACTTCAAGTGGAGGTTTCGGATTCGAAATTTAGTGAAAGTCAAAGGTCACTGGAGAACTCTAGATCACTTTGAATAATATTTGAGGGCAGAGACCACTCATCTATTTCTCAAAAAAAAAAAAAATAATGGGGTCTAAAAATTTCAGAACATTTCCTTGCTGACTGACTGCCCCCCACTTCTTTAACACAGTCAAAGAGAGGTATGCCGACCCATCAATTACAGAAGAACAAGAACAGAACATGAGCGTCTCATAATTATTCCAAGTTATTTTTCTGACAGTTTTCATATAATGGGGTCTAAACATTTCAGAAGATTTCTGCCCCCCTCCCCACTTCTTTAATATGAATAATTACTGGGACAAAAGCACCTTTGATATGTTTTCTTTTGCTGATGTAGCGGTATGTTTATCGATACACATGTCGTTCTATATGTTAAAACAGTTATCATACATGTTATTTTGTACTAAAAAATAATTATGCATATTATTTGAGTTATTATGCATGTTTTTTTAAATATAAATAACAACTTAAATAACATGCATATTAATTTTTCTAGTACAAAAATATTTTTTTAGAACAAAATAATATGCATAATAACTCTTTTAACATGTGTATGAATGAGCGTATCCTCAAAATATTTTTCTTTATTTTAATGATAAGTTAATGGCCCCCATGCGTGCGAGCACAAATTTTTTTTATGTGAATTTCTTTAGTATCGATATTTATTGTTTTGTTTTGCGGAATTTATTTAATAGGGGAGCTTAAACCTTTATTATTGTATGGCTGCTGATAAGCTATTGTACCAACGACCCACAAAGCTAACAGTCCATCAAAGCTTAGAAAGCACATGAAGAACTTAACATCTTACATATTCTATATGGATCCGTTTGGCAAATCAAGGAATAACGTTAGAAGAGTGGAATTAGAATAGTGTGATTTTGGAAGAGTAGTAGAAGAGTGGTATTTTTTACTATTTTAAAGAGGAAAATTGTCGTTTGGCAAGTGTCAATTGGAATAGTAGAAATATTAATAGTTATAATAATAATTATTATTATGATATTATCTAGTAATTATAACAATAATAAACTAAATAATATAATAAATTAATAATAATATGCATTATTTTTCAAAATATATAAAATAATAAAATTAATGATAATGATAATAATAATAATAACAACTACAATAACGAATAACTAATAACACAATAGTAATTATTATAATATAAGAAATAATAATAATAATAATTTTATTATTAAAATACTAATAAAGTAAAGATACAATATAATATAATAATATTAATAACGTTATAATACTAATTAAGTAAATAGTACAATAAAATATTATTAATTATTAAATATAATACAACATAATCAAATAATAATGCTAATTATTGTAATAATAACAATAATATAAAAATTATATAATATGCATTATTTTAAATTAATAATAATAATTAATATTATTTTATAATAAGAATAATATAATAATATTAATAATAAGTATCTAATATACTAAAATATTGTTAATTACAAATATAATACAACATAATCAAATAATAATGATAATAATAACAATAATATAAAAATTATAATAATTTGCATTATTTTAAAATAATAATAATTAATAGTAATTATTAATATTATTTTAATAATAAAGATAATATAATAATATTATATATAATATACTGAAATATTATTAATTACAAATATAATACAATATAATAAAATAATAATGATATTTATATGAATAATAATAACAATAATCTAAAATTATCATAATACGCATTATTTTAAAATATTTAAATAATAATAATTAATAGTATTTATTAATATTGTTTTCGTAATAAAGATAATATAATAATATTAACAGTAATAATAAAGTATATATTATATATTAAATTGATAATTACATTGCAAATTTGGTTGGTTAGTCATACAGAACAGTGTATTCCGGTATTCCATCTATATGGTGGTATACCAGAATAGCCTATTTCGGTATTCCTTGTGTGCCAAACGGACCCATAATTCTTCCTGAATAGCATTCCGAATGATAGAGGATAATTACTCTCTGAATTAAACATGAGAGGGCGTACTTCCCGAATGATGCCTCAGAAAATGACACCCATCAATTTCATAATGCAGCTTGCAGTCGGCTTCGTGAAGCGGTTATGAACAGTTTTGAAACGACATTCTGCACGTCTTAGAAAATAATTACTTAACACTTCTTGAAACGATTAAATAACTGTCAACAAACTATTCTTAAGACGGCTATGCAAGATTACACTATAAATAATCGACTCCCTAGCTCTAAAGGGACATAAATGAACAATGGTACAATCGACATGCTTGGGAATGACCACTCCAGGAGGTTATTCTCCACCGAAAACCGCATCGCCCTCAACACCACCCCCCTTTCACCCCAACAAATTATAATTTATCCGAATCAACAAGTAACACTAATCAGGGGTCTATGAAGTGGATTAATCAAAATGAATTACAAAGCGCTTAACATGCAGTTGACGCATGTATCGATTACGTATCAACGAAATGAATATGTCTATCAGCTCCTTAATAAAAAAAAGTCATGTCAGTTTCGACATTTATTATTTTTGAAATGACTCTTCTGAAATTTGAATTTACGCCTCTTTTGTAACTCCTCCATCAATTATAGTTGGATCATTTGCAATGGGCTCATAGGCTCGCTCGAAACATAATAATGGCGAAGGCAGCAAAAGCGGATAGAAGAGAAGAAGAAAGAAAGGTCTGGAAGTTGGAACCTCACGTTTAAGTAACCATCTATGTCAAGCACCGTAAAAATTGAGACCAATAAACAGGCCCGGCCCTGACCAGGGCAGCCTTGCGATCGCCTCGGGCCCCAAAACTCAGAGGGCCCATTTTTTAACGACCTTTTCGGGGCTTAATCTTAAAAATCAAACTTGAACTCAATTTGGGCATTTTTTTTATCTCCATTGAAAAGCCTTGTATTTTGATTTAGGCCTCTTGCAAAGAAATGCCCAAGCTGTACTGTACAAGCGCAAAGTCAGTTGTCACAAGCATCGAGAAATATAGTTATACACTTATACTCATTGTCAGTCTCCTTAATTTCTACTATCTTGCTATTTTCACTTTACTCTTTTATCTGTCATTTCCAATTTTAATTCTACGTCCATCTATTGAATCAATGATTCTGTCGGACCATGCTTTCATCCTTTTACGTTTAATTGTACTAAGAAGTATAAGCAAATAAAAATTATTTTCGTAAAAAAAAGTTTATATAATGTATAAACCCATTAACCCATCTCATTTTCTAATTCCTAATTTCGCAAAACCTAATCCTCCTCTGTGATCGTAATTGGGAAAACCTAACCCTCTGCCTGTCAACGATTGTAATTGTGTGAGTTTCCGGGACAAATCGTATGTCCTCATGCAACTTCTATCCAACAAATAAAAATAAAGTTATCACATTTTAGGTACTGAAAACAGTGAGCAATAACATTTTAGGGGTTTTTTTAAAGTTGTTTATTGAGCATTTTATCATTCCCTTTTCATGATAATTTTTTAATACAGTGAGCAATAATATCATGTTAATTTATGAGTTGCAGAAGCATGAAGGCAAGATGAAAAGCAACATATCCAAATGCAGTTTTGATGGACCGCATCTGAAGTGTTGATGAAAGCCCAATAGAAACTACAATTTCAACAAGGTGAAGAGTGTTGAATTGTAAATTTTTTCTTGTGTTGTTTCATCGTAATGTAGATGTCACAATAAATTTATGTATCAAGTTAAGATCAGAAAGTCAAAGTATTATATTGTTTAATAACTGATATTCAACGTCATATTTATGTTGATAGTTTTGGAGCTATTTTCAACAGAAAAATTTATCGTCTCGGACCTCAAATCTCTCAGGATCGGCCCTCCCAATAAAGCTCTAACACGTGGCACATTAGATCCACATAAAGATGTGAAATAGAAGAAAGTAGGAACCATCAATGAGACCTAATTTTCAAAAAGGCGAAGAGACGGGAGCGACACCTCTTTTCTCCTGCTGATACTGAACAATTTCAAAAACACAATCATTATTCATTGAGAAAATGTGAATTTAAGGATAATATTAGGTAGATACTACTATTGATACCAACTATCGATACACATGTGATTATGCACATTTAGTTGAGTTATTATGTATATTATTTGAGTTATTATGTGTGTTATTTTGTACTTAAAAAGTTATTATGCATGTTAACAAAATAATGTGTATAATAACTCAAATAACATTCATAACTTTTTCAGTACAAAAATAACACGCATAATAACTTAACTAAATATGCACAATAACATGTGTATCGATAGTTGATATCAATAGTGATATCTACTTATCAGCTCTCGAAATTTAATGATTCACAACTGTCATAATTTGGAAAGGTATTACAAGATCAAAATATTTTCAAATCAAGCTCTTAAAAACTGTAATATGTCTTCGGTACAAATTGCAGGCTTAGAGCGCAAATATCGAATGATTATCTTATCGAAAAGACCAATTATCCGAGAAGAGAAAAACCTTCCGAGAAATTGCTTTACTTTCCTTGGGAAATCCAAACACTTCTGAAATAGCTACCTCACCTATTCGACAAAATTGTTAGCCTTTGGACAAGAACAGATTCAGAATTTTCGTAGGAGGGTTCAAGATTTGCGATTTTTTTCAGAAGATTCTAAATAATGCTTATTCTTACAAAAAAATTATCTTACAAATCATTTGTACAAAAATATTTTAAATACCAGCCATCCGAAAAAGACAAGTACCTTCCGAGAACATCAATTAAACTTTCGAGGAAGATAATCACCTTTTCGGGAACTGTTTGCCTTTTCGAAAAGGTCATTCCATATTTTAGTAGTGAATTACAGACGGGCCGGGTCTGGTACTCGTGGATCCGACCTGTCCGGATCCACGGGTACGACGAGTCCACGGGTCCGAATCCAAAATCCCCAACCCGACCCGTGATAAACCCGGGCGAATAGGGTCCAGGCAAGTCGGGTTCGGATCCGTCCATTTTTTCGATTTTTTTTTAATTTTTTTCGAATTAAAAACAAATTATGCACATTATTTTAATATATATATATTTTTCGAATTTTCTGAATTTTTTTGAATTTCTGCACGGTTCCACGGGTCGGGCACAGGTCGGGTCCTGAGGCGGGTCGGGCACGTATTCGGGTGGGCACTGGTCTGGGAATTTTGGGCCTACCCGACTCGTGCTAGATCCGTGGATCCGCCAATCACGGATCGAGTCGGATCTGGACCACGGGACGGATATACCCGCGGGATTCTCAGCACAACTCTATATTTTAGTGAGATTTTTTAGATGACTATTCGAAACATCTTTCCTTGTGACAAAATACAACCCAATTTTAATTATTCAGGAAATAAAATAATACCAATATAAAAAAATTTATGAGCTTCATATTGGACCAATCACTCACATTATAACACAAGGAGTTTGCGCTCCGGACAATTTGCAAGTAGTCCCACTATGTCTATAGGTTCGGGACACACCACACATATGTAGGTACCCTTCTTTAGAAACGACAACAAGTTAGCTCGTTCACTTGCCTAGACAGCTGAACTACGTTCGAAAATATGGTTAGCGTTCAATCATTAATGTTGCTACTTCATTTTGCCACTTTTTTCAAAATGACCAATGCCCTATCATGACTACTTCCAGTTTGAGTTCACCCCGACAACCACCGACTCCGTCACTGGTGTCGCTTCGAATGATATCGTAATTGACTCTGATATTGATTTTGGAGAAGGGAAATGTCAAATGGTGTCGGTACAGAAGAGAAAGAGGGGAAGAACCATGATAGGGACATTTTTTTTTTTAAAAAAAATGGCAAAAAAGAAGGTAGCGACCATTTTGAGTGGCAAATGTGAAAGAAATCGATTTTTTGTGGTATTTATGAGATTTTCTCAGTTTCAAATGGCAAAGACAAAATTTTCCTTTTAAAATAATCATTGCCTCAGAATTAAAAAAAAAAGTAATTCTAAAAAGATAAGACAACAGTTGTTTGTAAATTACCATTGCCTTCGCTCATCCTAGAGCAATAATTATTTTTAATAACCGTTGGCCTATAGTCTTATACTGATATAATTTTGTATTCACTTCTGTCAATTGTGTTTAAGAAATTCTTCAATAACTGTTGTTTTATTGGTATTGTTAAATCTCATCGTATCTTCAAAAATATTGGAGATGAAATAGTTTTTTGTTTCTTAAAAAAAAATCAATTAATCGAACTGTCCAATTAAATTCTCAACTCGAGAAAATTTTCAATTTTGTTGATAAGTCAGAAATTTTACAGTTGTTACATGCAGAATTACCAAATCAACGACAATCTACCTGACTAATCAATCACGTGCTGGGATTCTGGGAATGCTCCAGAAACTATTTTTTATTACATCTTCAGACAAGTTGGTTCTGTGAATCCATCTTCTCTGTCTCTGCACCATAGCATTTAGTTGATGAACAATGCTTAATTTTGGTTCCACTGTGCCACCGCCCCACTCCCACCTTAATAAAAATACTTTGAATTTTTTTTTGAGAAAAACAAAAGATATTTCGTATTAGATTGGTCTAGTGTGAACTTTAGTTTTTAACCACTTAAAAAAAAGGTAAAAACAGAAGAAGCAAGTCTCGCTTAAACGGGTTTACGGGTGATTACCGTTTTCTCGTTCAAAAAATGTTCCTAAATCAGTTTGGAATCAATATACATATAACATACATAATGTCATTAACATAAACTAGTGTTAGACTCGTCCTCTGCGCGAAGAAGTTAAATTTTAAATTTTCGTATTGTAATAACAAAATAATAATAATTTTTTTAAAAAAATAAAAAACAACAATGGGAAAATTTTGAAAAATATTATATACAGTAAATTTACTGTACCGTGAACAGTGCCACTAACAGAGAAGATTTTTAAAAAACTATTATCGACAGTGATTTTACTGTAGCATAAATAGTGAAAACATTGTTCATGCTACTGTGAAAATAAACAGTATTCTAATATCGCGCCATGAATATATAAGATGAAATTTTTGTTCTTAAATAGTAGATCTTGTACAGATGGCGTTGAACCTCGCCTCTATATGTGAAGAGAGGTAAGTTCAAATTTCACAAGAGTCATTTGAAAAATAATAAATTCCGAAAGAAACATAACCTTTTTTTTATTAAAAATTAAAATAAAAAAATCGTAATTTCTTTTTTTAGTGTTCAGGGATAAGATTGGATCATTGGAGTAGGGCGGTAGTTGTTTTTATATACGTATTCATCTAACATCAGCCTCATTCATATTCTATACTTATTTATTAAGACTAACTGATAATTATTAAAATGCATAATGTAAATAATATGAAAAGGTTGAAAAAATGGATACAAAAGTAATGGATACAAAAGGTTGAAAAAATGGGGTTCTGTGAGCTAGGTCCATTTCGATTGGAGGTTGCCAAAGATTTCTCAGATCTTTTTCCGAAGAAGAAAGTTCCTCGTCATTGGATTAAGATTCATGGGTTGGCCTATGATATGTGATCTTTTTCGACTCTCCAAAGAGTGGTGAGCATTTTTGGCTCTTTAGTTGACTGGGACATGAATACATCAAGAGGTACATACCTCAGATGGGCAAGAGTTTTGGTGGATCTTCCAGGATCTGTTCCTGAAACACTCTTGTTTGCAGTAAACAGACCCAATTTTCAAGTGGAGTATGTGCAGCTGACCATTGAGAAAGAAGTAGGTAATTCAGTTCAAATTCTAGAATGGCAGCCGTGTGACTTATCCAAAGCTATAGCAAAGCTTAGAGCTATGGTTTCGGCTAAGTCACAGATAGCTCTCTATGGAGGAAAATATAAGAATGAGGCAGATCTAAGAAACCCAATTCCTGTGCAAGTTCCAACCACAGTGGATGTGAAAAAGGATAAAGAAGGGACTGCTCAAACCCAGAGTCTTCCTGGGATTTTCTCAAGGTCTAATGGAGTAGTAGAGGGAAAGAACAGTAAAATAGAAGAAAAGAAGACAACCTCTCTTCCCAATCAGAAGTCTGTTGCTTTTCCTAATCAGAAAGAAGCAGTAGAAGGCATTAAAGGCAAGATCGTTCCAGTTGGAACAAATTCGAATCCTATTCCAATTCAAGGATCCAGTTCCTCATTTCAAAATGAGATTCAGACTAATAACCTTGTTCCTTCTCTAAAAATTGAATCCAGCTCATCATTCTTTTCTGACTTCCAAAGCCAATCCCTGGACACTTCTCAGAGTAAGTCAGTCATAGTTCTTTCTTCAACAAAGAATGAGGAACCAATCCAAGGTCAAGAGGACTCTATGACAGTCAACAGTCCAGCTAAAGGGAAAGAAATCATAGTGATCGATGAGGAGGACAATCTAAGGGAAGCAGAGAATAAGGCATTAAGGGCAGAGTTAAAGAAATTCAAAGAATTAGTTTGGAAACTGGAGATGAAAAAAGCTAAGATAGGAGAAAGCAGTAAGAAAATGGTGACACAGCAGGCAGAGGCAGATACAAATGTGTGTGATGGTGATGATGAAAAGATGACAGACGACAACCATGTTGAGGCCGAGACAGAGAAGGCACTGGTAATTTGCAAACCTACACAGAAGTTCATAACAGGAGCAGATCTAAGGAGGAAGGATTTGAAGAAAAGGGCATTCCTAGTTGCTTTTGGTAAGAAATTTCCATACACCACTCTTACTGATGAAGAAATTGGTACTCTCTTCACTCAGTGTGGTTTGAAATTCAAAGTAAACATAGAGAATAACAATTTTATGAAGAATATTAGAGAGACGGAATATAATAAGATGCAGGAATTTTTATCTAATATGTTTGATTTCTGCATGAACCATATGAGTATGGATGAGGAGAGTATAATTAGTATTTAGTGATATTAGTCTATTTAGAAGCAGACAAGTAGGAAGAAATTTTTTATATTGTTTGTATACAAGAAACTAAAAAGGAACAATATACAAATATATTATTAAATACAATTAGTACCACTTTAGAATGGGGATACTTACCTACCAAAGGGGCATCAGGGGGAATTTTAATAGGCATAAATACTGACTATTTTCAAATCAAAAATTGGATATATGGAAACTTTACTCTAACAGCAATACTTAGGAACAAATTTGATGATGTCACATGGGCAGTTTCTTCAGTATATGGACCTGTATTGTCTAATATGAGAGAATCCTTTTGGACAGAATTAAATTTCTTAGGATTAATATGTCAAATACCTTGGATAATAGGGGGTGACTATAATATGATTAGAGAGAGAAGTGAGAGAAAAGGTCTAACTTTTAATCAACATAATGTAGATATGTTAAATGAATGGATAGATGAGTATAACTTAATTGATTTTAAATGCTCTAATAAAAAATATACATGGGCTAGGGGTGGTAAAAGTTCACAGCAGGCTTGTTTAGATAGGTATTTAGTTAATAATGAATGGCATAGTAAATATCCTACCACCTTTTCTTATACATTACCTAGAAGGGTATCAGATCACAATCCTATTATTTTGGAATTTGGAACAGCAACTATGGTAAAGTCCTATATATTTAGATTTGAGAAGTATTGAATTAATATAGAAGGGTTTAAGGATATAATTGAAGACAATTGGGATCATAATTATAATATAAGGGATAAGATGGATATTTGGAAATTAAAATTAAAAAATTTAACCAAGAGATTGCAAGGGTGGAATGCTAATTTAAAGAGAGATATTCTTATTCAAAAAAAGAGCTTAGTTAATAAATTGGACCAATTAGAAATGCTAATGGAAGATAGATCTTTGGAAGATAATGAAGTAGATGATTTGAATAATACAAAGCAAGAGTTATTAGGTATTTATAAAAATGAAACAATTTATTGGCAGCAAAGAGCAAAAACCAAATGGTTAAGGGAAGGAGATGCAAATACACATTATTTTCATAAAATAGCTTCTTATCAGAAGCATAAGAATTATATTTCCTCAATGACAATTAATGATGTGACAATATTTAATGAAAAAGACAATTTCTCAGGCATCTAAACATTTTAAAAATATTTTAGGAAAATATAAGTATTCTAATCTAAGTATAGAGGGGGATATATGGAATAATGTTGAAAAGGTCACAGAGGAAGAAAATAGTATTTTATTAGATGCATTTACTAT
>CAXKVX010002379.1:0-68189 GCA_964058865.1 Eleocharis quinqueflora
ATCGCAAATCAGATTCGATGCGGTGGAAGTAGACTCGTATATCTACAACTCGATGACTTACGACGATTAAAAAAACTTAATTACGGTACCGACGAGCGTAGATGAAGTTTGTAGAAAAAATGCTACTCATATTTAATATTTTGTAGCAACTTCAGTTGAACTCCTCGGAATCGTCATTAACTTTTTTTTATCGTCGCAACCCATCAGCCTGTAGATATCTGAGTCTACTTTCATCTCGCCGAGTCTGATTTGAGACTGGAATAATGAGCATATCAAATTTGGCTTCATTTTCAACTTATGTCTTAATTAGTAACTTTTATCATGAGTTTGTGTCTGACTCAATTTTGAATTGCTCATTTTTCTTATCGCAAATCAGATTCAACTCGGGGGAAGTAGACTTGGATATTTACAGCTCGATGACTTGCAACGAAAAAAACTTAATTACGGTCTCGACGAGTGTAGCAGAAGTTTGTTGAAAAAAATGCTAATCATACTTAATATTTTTTGCAGCATCTTCGGTTGCCCTCGTCGGAATCGTAATTAACTTTTTTTATCGTCGCAAGCCATCGACTTGTAGATATTTCAGTCTACTTCCATCCCATCGAGTCTGATTTGGATCGGAATAATGTGCATCTCAAATTTGACTTCATGTTCAACTTAATTATGTCTTATTTAGTCATTTTTATGATGAGTTTGCGTCTGAATTAATTCTGAATTGCTTGTTTCTCCGATCGAAAATCAGACTCGACGCGATGGAAGTAGACTCGGATACCTACAACTCGATGACTTGCGACGATATAAATAAATATTTATAATCTCGACGAGCGTAGCCGAAGTTATTACAAAAATACCTGAATATAATCTAACTCATCAACTAAATTAATAATATTTTTATTAGCAAAAAAATCAAAGAAAGTAATGTGGCGCAACAATTAAATGAGTGAAAGGCAAGGGTTGACAATCCTGACCTTTTGACTTTCGTCGAAAGAGTAGTGTTTCCAACACCGGTCTTTTCAATTTTTAAAGTTTTTCAGACAATCTTTCTATTTAAATTTAATTTAATAATTTAATTTTTATTATTAAAAAAAACCGGAGCACTGCACGCTGATTGCCTAGCTAGACAGTAGCTAGGGACCAGACCAATCATAAAGCTACATACAATCTAGAGCTAGTGCATAACAGCTTTGGATCGCCTGAGATGCTACACTATCAAAGCTAAGAATAATGTCGTTCAATTATAGCCCTTGATGGGTATGATGTAGAGAACCGATTTTTATAATATTAAAAATATAATAAATAAATTATAAACAAAAAAAAGAGTGGTGCAAAAGCGCAAAAAATAGAAACGACCGGGTTGCGAACTCCGGTCATTTGAAAAAATCCAATAGGCCGGTGTTCACAACACCGGCCAATTGAACTTTGAATTTATTCATCTCTGTGTCTTTGATTTTTTTAATAAAAGTTTGAAATTTTTTTATATCTAACCTAAAAGAGTAAGAATAATATCTATAACCTTTGATTCAAATTTTTTGCAATAATAACTCTATTTTTTAACGTTCATGTTCATGTTCAGTGTGTTATCTAGACACATGCGTGCAGATGTACTTATAAATTCGTACAAAAAAATTCTAAGTATCTCTGAACACATGCATCTAGATAACACGTGAATATGAATATTAAAGTAAGATTATTATCGCCAAAGAATTGAATCCAGGGTCATAAATGTTATTCTTATTTTTTTTAAGGTCAAACATAACTAAAATTTTCAAACTTTGAATGTTGAATTTTTTATTATTAAAAATATTAATATTTTAGTTCATGAGTTGGATTGTATTTAGGTAAGTTTATGTAACAACTTCAGCTGCACTCGTCGGGACTGTAATTAGTATTTTTTATCGTCGCAAGTCATGGAACTATAGATATCTGAGTCTACTTCCACAGCATCGAGTCTGATTTGTGATCGGAGAAACGAGCGACTCAAAATTGATTCCAGCGCAAACTCATGATAAAAAAATCGCTATAAGACATAAGTTGAATATGGAGCCAAATTTTAGATGCACATTCATGTGGAAGTGTCAGATGACATGCTGGTTGTAATGATCATTAACTCGTTACCTCTTATGTTTGGACACTTTCTTGTGAGTTACAACTGTGAGAATGATAGATGGACAGTTAATGCGCTCATATCGCATTATGTTCAAAAGGAGGAAAGGTTGAAGAATGAAAATTTGAAAGTGCTGATGTTGTCAGTACTTCCAAAAAAAGAGAGAAAAAAAGCAGGGCTATAGATAAAGAAAAGAATAAAGGACAAAAGAAACAAAAGGATGCCAAGGGCAAGAAGTCGATTGCCGTAGCAGTGTCAAATATATGTTAATTTTATATAGATTTCATGGTAGCTGGCTCGCTGACTAAGGGTTTGAATCCTAAAGTGTTCATAGGGCATTTTGCTCGTATGAGTTTGATTTCGGCAGAGGATGTTCAGTTTTAATGAGAGTCTGACAAGTTATTTTTATTTTAGTACTTATTATAGATATTTACAGACATTCAGTTGTATGACATAATGCACTCTAAAGTTCAAGTTTAAAGTTTTAAAGGTATATTATGCATGTATATTAAAAGTTAAGGTTTTATTTTAGATTCTATTAATCTCAAAAGGAATGTGATCATGTTGAACATAGACACTTAAATCGCAGTTCGTATTATTTTCACACTGCACATATACTTCATTATTCATGTTAATCAATGGTATTAGTATCATGATTTATGTTGATTTAGTCACTCATAAATGCAATACTGCTTAAGCATTTTACTAATATGGTTGATGAACGAAATTGTTTAATACTTAAAGTGACAAACCATAAAGAGCGCAATTAATATACAATTAAAAAGTTAATACATAGTTCAAGTGGTAGATTGTTGGATAAAATAATTTAATGGATTGTATGGGACACCATACAGACCATATAGTTTATGGACTTACACATTATATAATTATATGTGTTAATGTATCAATAATAAATGATCACTAAAGTATAAAATATATGAATATAAAGTATTATAGAAGTGAATCCTTAAATTTGCAGAATTTTTTTGGTAATTTTTATTTATTAATGGACTGAATTGCAAAATTATCACCCTACTAAAGGCTACTGGTCTCCAAGTGATATAGATCCAAAAATCTCTCTCTTAAAGTATTCAAACAGAAAATTAAAAGGTTACTCCCTCTCCAACAAAAAAAGAGAATGAGAAAAGAAAAAGAGAAAGAAAGAGAGACCAATTATCGAATATCTTCATAGGGTTCATTAATCAGATTGTTAATCAAGAACTGAGGAAATAAGCAACGTATGAAAATATTTACTTGAAAGATCTTGTAGCAAACACAAGAGGAGATGAAGCGGAATCGGAAATTACGACGTGCACACCGACGACAAGTTCAAGTTACAAGAGAAATTTCAAAGAAGCCATCGTCATGGAACAAGATATCGTCTTCGCACGCGTTAGAAATTTTCACAAGTCACAACTGGTCCCGATTATCTATTAAGTTAGATTCATCATACTATGCATTTCCTACCACTGGTGCAATGCATCTTAAAGAAATCACTGTGCTATCTCAGTCATCCACCACTACATTGGACTTTTTACATACTGAGAAAACAATAACTTCATCGTTCACAGATTGCTCAGATGCAGTATGGTTTTTCTGGAAGCAGAGGTCACATGTACATGTGGTTGGAGGCATGATTGAGAGTGGATATAGTGCTTGAATGCTACTACTTTTCAAGCATGAAATAAAAGCTAGAATTGGTGCAATATTGTGAGGTTAGGTATCATTTAAAGTCTGACTCGCTTTCTCATATTTGCATGTGTGTACGATTTTTCTTTTGGACTTTTGAAATAAGGTCGTTAGTGCTTGATCCGAATATGTGAAGTAAATGTTATGAAGTGATAAATATTATTGTAACTGAATTATACAATATGACGTAATGTGACGTGTTTAAAGTATCAAAATATTTTTTTCCACATGACGTGAGAGGTGCAAAAAATGACGGACGCAAAAAATGTCACATTTCATACACTGATACACATCACATTGTGATTGGTGATATTTTATATCATGTCCTTTTTTTAATAGAAGCCGACCGGTAGGCATAGACATGCTTGTTCGTGTGACAATATCTTACTCCTGTATCATGTCAATTCGTGATGGAGAATTAGCTATTAATTTAGTAACTAATTAAGAGTAAAATTATAAATAAAAAGAAAGACTGATGTTAATGTTCTAATAATAAAAAATGGTGTTGTGAATATTAGTCTTTTTAAAAATCAAAAGATCGGTGTTGTGAGTTTTTGAGTTTGTTACTAATTGGGTTGCATTTGAATTGTTTATTAATAAAAATATTATTATTTTAATTGATGAGTTAGATTATATTTAGATAATTGTTGTATCAACTTCGGTTATGTTCATCAGTATCTTAATTATTTTTTATCGTCGCAAGTCATCAGATGTAGATATTCGAGTTTACTTCCATTGCACTGAGTCCGATTTGCGATCGGAGAAACGAGAGATTCAAAATTGATTCTGACTTAAACTCATGATAAAATTACTAATTAAGATATACGTTGAATATGGAGTCAAATCTGAGATGCACAATACTCCTGTCACAAATCAGACTTGACGCGATGAAAGTAGATTCAAATATCTACAGCTTGATGGCTTGCGACGATAAAAAAACTAATTACAATCCAGACGAGCGTTGTCGAAGTTTGTAGAAAAAATATACTAATCATACTTAATATTTTTTGTAACAACTTCGGTTGCGCTCATCGGGATCGTAATTAATTATTTTATCTTCGCAAGACATCGACTCGTTGACACTCGAGTCTACTTCCATCGCCTCGAGTCCGATTTGCGATCCGAGAAACGAGCAATTCAAAATTGATTCTGATGCAAACTCATGATAAAATATTACTAATTAAGACATAAGTTGAATATGTAGCCAAATTTGAGATGCGCATCCCTCCAATCGCAAATCAAACTCGAAGCAATGGAAGTATACTCGAATATCTACAACTCGATAGCTTGCGATGATAAAAAATTATTAATTACGATTCGAACGAGGGTAGTCGAAGTTGTTAAAAAATAATATTAAGTATGATTAGTATATTTTTTTTTTACAAAGTATTAGCTTCTACTATTTTAAGCATTAAAAAACTAAATAAATACCCTAAATAAATATCTTATTAAAAATTCAATTCACGTCACGAGTCACATGACCCATCCCAAGTTCAAACCCGACAGCCACACGATTGGTTACACAATCCAGACCTCAAATCATCTACAAACGCTAATTTTAAACTCTGGAACTTAATTATAGGTGTAGTGCTACTCGGCATGACCCAATGGGTCACCTATGAGTCGTGAAACGACTCACTACACTAAAGGGCTAATAGGGAAAGCCGCAGAGAAGGGGAACCGACAATTCAGAGGATAATCCCTTGGGTTTCTCTCCTGGGCCCCAATTCTCAGTGACAGCTTTTGTGTGCCTTGGCGAAATGGGTCAAGTCAAAGGACATTTAAAGAAGGGTCGCTACACAGATCGATACAAGGAAAAGGTTGCAGAAGATCTCGTAGGCGGAGATTTCGCTAAATCTCGAGAAAAAAATTTTCCTCTCTCTCTTCACTTATGGCTCCTGACCTCTCTCATCTCTCTCCCTCGTTGGTTCGGTCAGCCTCGAAAACCATGAGGGAAAACCTCATCTGCTTCGCTCCTTCTCTACATTTGTACCTCCCGTCATTTCTCGTTTCTCTCTTGCTCTGACATGTATCCCAGTTCCTCGAACTCCTCCTTATGTGTCTCAACGCCCTTAAGGCCGAGTAGTGGCTCAGGCCACGTTCCAAATGGCTTGGCCAACCCCCCTATATTATAACCTAAATTTGCACCGAGTAACTGTTAGAATTGGAGTTTATGTAAAATTTCACTAATAAGACAATTCAAAGGTCAAGTATTAGTGCGGAAGCGTTTACAATTCAAATTAGATTTTCAAGACCTTAATCATCTAGCTAATTCAAATTAGCAAGCTAGTCTAAGAGCAAATCACAAAATATAAATCAATGATTTAATTCTTAATCACAATTTTATAGTCTATTCAAAGGCCTTGATAATGAAATCTATAAATATCTCCATTAATTTCATATTGAACAATAATACCAGCCAGCATGAGACTCCGGAGGGAGCGATCAATACTCTTATGTATTATGGTGTTATGCACAAGTACAAAACAAGTTCTTTTGTCGCTTTGTCGGAGGGTCAGATTGATATATCCACGTACTGATGACCAGGCCAGTCAAGTGAGGAAGGTGAGTCACAAACAGTCTACTTAAGCACCAAGCCTCAAATGCTTTTCTAGACATCATTAGCACATAGTATCTCATTACCTTTCTTTTATGCACCTTACTTTATGTATATTAACAACTACTTAATCTATTAATTCTTCGGAGGGAGACATTAACAATCTATTGTTAATACACGTGCTTTTAACATTTCATAGGTCATTTTGCTCATAACTTTATCAATAGTGTTCAGAAGCAAACAATATTGTTTAACAAGATGAGGCGTGTATTCTTAATTGCCTTTAAATAAATTAAAATTGTGTAAAAGTCTACATTAGAACGTACCCTAAAAGAAAACTACTCGTCCTAAATATGTATATGTATATATATATGAGCATGGCTAAAATAATATGCATAGTACACCCCATTTCGTACTATGCGGTCATTTATATTTAATTTGGTCATTAAATTGATATTTAAGTTGCTCAATAAATTCTTCATATCAAAATCTTGTAGGAAATAAAATTTTGTAATTTTTAGAGCTTTCTTGCTATTTTTTAAAAACAGCCCAAAAATGGCACTTTTGTAGTATTAAATTTGGACTGTTTTTAAAAAAATAGCAAGAAAGCTCTAAAAATCACGAAATTTGATTTCCTACAATATTTTCATATGAAGAATTTATTGAGCAACTTAAATCTCAATTTATTGACCTATATCTATATGCATAGTACGAAATGGGGTGTACTATGCATATTATTTTAGCCATTCTCTCTCTATATATATATATATATATATATATATTAATAGGAGCTTTAATTAGAATGAACCAATTTTCTATTGTCAATAATATATATATATGAGATATGCTATGGTGCATTATGAAGCCATGATTACGTTTGGCATCACACTCAAATTTGAAACAATTAATCCAAATCGTCTAATGTGATCTTCATATTGAAATCTCACTGGAGACCAAATTTTTCATTTTTTAGAATTTTTTTACTATTAGAGTGGTATGAAATTTGTTGATATAATGATTTTTGGACCATTCAATATGACTGATTTTGCACCCCTCTAAAAAGTAGTAAACAAATTGTAAAAAATGAAAATTTGGTTTATATGGAGATCACGTTAAACGGTTTGGATCGATCCTTTGAATTTTAAAATTTAAAATTTGTGTGTGATGCCAAAACTAATCTTGACTTCGTAGTGTACCATAACATTTCTCTTTCTCTTTCTCTCTCTCTCTCTCTCTCTATATATATATATATATATAAGTTTCATGAAATATGGACTTTAAACATATTTAGTATTTACTAAAACCTTTAAAATTTACTAAATATCATTAATACCATATTTTAATCTTAAATGTGATCCTTTTAGAATTTAGTAATTTTATCTTCTCTTTTATTAGTATTTATACTAATTATAGATAATAGATAAATTTTATATTAAGATAAAATAGTATTAATTTTGTAGACAAAATTAATTATAATTATATATAATACAATTATATATATATCATAATTTATAATTAATTTACAGCTACTCCTAATTAACAAAAAATTAAATTTTGGAAAAATGGCACAATAAACCTATTTTGTACCATTTTCCAGGGTCATTGCGGCCACAATACTAGGCCTTGCGGCCGCAATTTATCCTGTGAATTCAATTTGTTCTCTAATTTTCCAGAAAACAACACAACTTTAATTGTCTTGCGGCAGCAATATAATGCTTTGCGACCGCAACAGACCTATTTTCAGTTCAAGTTTGCTCGTTTTTGGAAATAAACCATTCTGGAAATATTTGTTTCGAACTTATGACTTAAATTGTTGCATTTCTTCTTAAAATCAACTTTATTTGTCCAAATAATTATTCTAAATATTAACACACTTAGAATTTGAATAATATCAATTTCAATTCGCATCAAATGTGAGGAATTTGACAAAATTCAAACTTTTAGTCTAAAACTACCCAAAATAATTAAATAACAAATTCAAGAAAGTCGCAAAAATATAACGCAACAATGAAATTCGATATTATCCAATAAATCATAAAAATTCCAAACATAAGCAATGGAGGTGACTCTGATACCACTTGTTGGACTTAATTTGGTGCAATTCAATTTAGAGTAAGAGCCACAAACCAAATCCCTAAATTACGACAAACATTACAAACAATTCAATTATCTCAGTGCTATATGTTTGAAATACAAAAGGTAGCGAAAGAAGTACTTACCTTCCACCCCTACGGTCTCCCTTGTACACTTGTTCTTTCAACGGAGTCCTCTGTGATGGAAGTGCGGAAGCTTGACGTGGTATGCTAGTGAGCCTATCCACACAAATCTCGGTGCCTATCTTTTCGTCAAGGTCACGAACGAACCATGAAGTAATTTCGTTTAATGGAAAAAGAAGCAGAAGCTATGCACAGCACATGTGCCCAATGTCGATAATCGGGAATGGATGGAGACCCAACACTATAGAGGTGTTAACGTATCTTGGAAAGATACAGAATTAATTATCAAATATTCATAGAATATATGAAATTATATTCTCTCCAATTCTTTTCCAAATCCTCTTATTCACTTCTGTAAATAATTCCACCAAATTTGGTATAAAACCTAAAATATCCAATCAAAAAGATAACTACAAATCTAGACAGTCAAAACCTATCTTGGAATAGGTCTCTTGCGGTCACAATAGATCTCATTGCGGCCGCAATAGACTTGGCAAGAATTTTGCCAAGTCTCTTGCGGCCGCAATGGATCTTCTGAAAATTCAGAAGATTATTGCCATATCTTATATCCATTGCGACTGCAAAGAATCTTCTTGCAGCCTCAATAGACTTGCATTTGTGCTGTTTTGCTTGAGCTTTGATCCAATTTGAGTTGGATTTAGCCCAAACAATATTTCTGACTTTACATTAACACCAATATATAGTTTAATTAATCAAAATTGGTCCATTAACAATTATAACTTACTTAAATTCTATATGCATTCGTGCCCAAAATAGTAGTGAAATACGTATGATGCTATTGTATATCAGTTAATCACATTATCTGACATATCCATATATTACTCCTCGTAATATTAGGCGACAATATGTGACATATAGTAATCATATAATACGTATTCCAAACTTTATTTTTCAGAGTTGACGTCTCGATTCAAACAGATACGACAGAGTAAAAGCAAAATAAAACCTGCATTTAGAGAGAGAGAAACAATATATATGAATACATATTGCAAAAAACAAACAAACTCAAATTGATACGTAAAAATGTATAAATTTAAGTTCAAGTTTACCTTATTTTAGTTTGAACTCCAAAATTTGCTTTCCTTGTTTCTTTCTTTCTCTGTCTATATATCTTTCTCTCTTTCTTTCTTTCTGTCAAATATCATCATATATAATTGCAATGACTCTTTAAGAATCATGATTGCTATTTGCTTATGTTCCCCACTGACTCAGCCTCACTACCTGACTGTGATTGGTGGCGACGAGACTCTGAAAGACGAAGCCATCACCATGCCTCTCAGAATCCTAACTAAATAGATAAATCAAATACACGGGTCTGATGGCATCTCTCTGATGCCAGTCTCTCTTTAGTTAAGACAATTAGACAATAGTACACTACATTTGCAGGTTTGGAAACTTGTCTATGAATCATTGAACAAGGTTCGACAGCCTCACAGAAGTCACAAGTCACAATTCACAAGACAGATGTATGGCTAGGGTTTATTGAGAAACAGAGAAGCTATGATTGCTGATGGTCTAAAGGGGTATAGTCGTACAAATCTGACTTGCCATCGTCATGCATGGATTGACGAGACACAAATCACAAGGGGATTGCCATGGGGCGGTGTGCGAAAGAGACATAAAGAAGAAAGCGTGCAAGTGAAAGAAGAAAATTGAGCGGTTGCGACGCAATCTAGGGTTTCTTTTATCTGACCCCCTCTTTTTCTCCACCGGAACTCTTCAATTGTGTCTATTCCAAAGCGGTAAATACTAGACGGTACAACGTTATTAAACGAAACGTAACTCACCCATTTCGTTGTTGTTCCGTTCAAATAACGGAACTCATAATAGATTCCGTTGTTGTTTCGTTTGACCAAATGAATGGGTTTCGTTACCGTTCTGTCCGGCCGATATAGAACGGTAAAACATTGAAACGGCCATTTATTGATAGCTCTAGCCGTCGCTATTAAGTACTGAATGAACATCATTTATACGCTGCTAATATGTGGTGGTTGGAACTTGGAATTTTGGATATTTTTACAAAACGGGTTGAAGAAGCAAACTTATATGGGCTGTAGGTTACGCTATAGTTTGCTATTTGAAATTCAAACTCTCTATTAAAGGCTTCTAGTGATTGATCGAACCATTTTCCAATTGAGGTATGCAAACAATTATTCGGCCCGGTTTAACAACGGAATGGGATCTGGAGCGCAGCATCAGAATCGTCCCAAATATAAAAGCTCCTCTGATTTTCATCTTTGACGGTCAATCGCGAAATTGACAGTCGATCCGGACCGTCCATCTGCTGTAGCGCGGTACTGCGCTACAGCAGATCCGGGTCCGTTTAACAACTGGTGTGCTTCCTCCAATAATTTTTTTTTCAGAAGATAAAATGACGCATATTTTTAAATATACATGATGATTTTGCAAATAAATTGACAAATCATATAAATACACATAATCTTTTTACAATTTTTTTTTTCAGAGAGGCACGTACTCCTGGATCACATTTATAGCCAGGGATTTGAACGAAAAAGAAACAAGAAAAATTTGAAGTACTACATGGTAGCAACAAACCAACATGAGTACATTTTTTGGAGCATCAAGACTTACTGTGTTCTTAACTAAAAACTATATTTAAGTATTATTAAATTTCAATTTACCACACACAATAATTTTTTATATCAAAAATCTAATGGGATACTAAAATTTTCTATTTTTTCTATTCTTTCAAGTACTCTTTTAGATTTTTTAATATTGCTTCAAAATACTAATATTTTCATACGTAGGAATGAGTCACTTTAAAAAATGAAACAACTACATTAAAAACTCTAAAAATATGTACCTCATAATATTTTGATATAAAGACATTATTAAGCATGATAAATTAAATATTAAATAATAATTAAGTGTTATTTCGAGTTAAAAACAAGAAAAACTCTGATGCTCCTAAGAACACTGTAGTTTTACTCAATCTCAATTAATAGAGAAAATATAGTCTTTTACACCCCATCTATCTATAAATAAGTGTTTTTCACTACCAAAAAAGTTTAGTTTGTTGGTGTCTTGAAACCCTCACAAATTATCATTTCTTAATTATAAATTAATATATGTTAGCTAAAACACATAACTATTGAGTACTAATTAAGTGTAATTATTTTTTATTTAGTAAAGAATGAAAGTTAAAAATTTCAACTTTATTTGTAGTGTTTATGGGATCATTCTATTTAACTACCACTCAACCTACTAGATCATTTGTAAATTCTTTTTTTATTTATGAAATAAGTAGAAAATCATCGACCACTCTCAGTTATCAATTAAACAGAAGTAAAATATACACCATAAAATGATTCGCAAATTTAATCATTTTGTAAACATTTATTATAAATATATGTATATAAAATGATTGAACTTAGAGCGAATGATCATTATTTTAATGTAATACTTGATTGTAATTGACGAATTAATATTTTTTGGAAGCAACGAGACCGTAACTGTAAGCTGGAGAAAACTCGGTATAAATTAAATAAAAGTTAATTCTTTCAACAATATTAATTTCCATTTTAATTTTTTGTTGCGCGTGAACTAATATTTGATTGAAATTGCTGCATTTTTTTTCATGCACAACACCTTTTCTAAGACTTCTACACAAACTTTATATAATTCTTCACAGATTAAATAGTACGTAAAATTTGTAGTATTTCAATTTGGTACATACTGGTAGACACTTGATATATACCTGTATTGACACTTGTTGTTTCAATTTGATTTATTTCATTTTTTGGATGTTTTTTGGAACATAATTCTTAATTTTTACTGATTTTCCTCAAAATGTATGATTTTATTTAACAAAATATTAAAATTCTGAAGGAAAAAAAACAATGTTTTGGACGAATTCATATCAGCTGTTATTCTAGGGAAAAACAGGACTCTGTTTTCCTCAAATCCGACCGTCTATTTTTGATCTAACGGTTAAAATATATAATACATCGGGTCCCGTGCAGTCCATCTGAGCCGTCCGTTCATCAGCGTCGAAATCTGGCGGTCGGATCAAAGGATAACAGGATCCTGTTATCGTCGAGAATAACAGCAGATACGGACGCGTTTTGGACACGTGCCAAAACAATGCAACTTTTTTCTTTATTATTATTAGGAAATTTGACTTAATTTGTGCCATTTCAAAATATCATAACTAGAATTTTGTCATCCCACAGTGTCTCTTTTCAAATTTGTCACTCCAAAATACTACCGATCTGAAATTTACCACAAATTTGAACTTTTTTATTTTCTTGAATAATATTTAAAATAATTCTTTACTCTAATAAAAATATTTAAAATAATTCTTTTATGACTAATATGTTCGTCAACAACAAATTAGACTCACATGTAAGTTCTTCCTTTCATTCTTTTATTTATGTATGTATGTATGTATGTATGTATGTATGTATGTATGTATGTATGTATGTATGTATGTGTTATACAATCCAATAATTTAAATTTGTTGAGGATTTACAAACTACTTCTTTTCATTTTTTTATTTGACCACTGAATTTTATACAAGGCAAAAAATTTAAAAGATTCTGCAAATAATAATAACCTGCAATATTTTCCTAAACAAAATAGATACATTCTTTTACAAGATCACCCCTGCCAACTGTCCGCTTAAAATTGAGACGCCTCTTCTTTATGAAATTAATCATTCACCTTCCGATATGAAATAAACGGTCTAGATTCATCCGATCTTCCCATTAAATTCGTATGAGCGGAGAATTCAACATGCGAAAGCTGGAATTCGATCGATTGGAAATTAATTGCGAGGGAGTTTCAAACGGCTAATTTGACTCCTCCATTAAATCACCAACTCGCTAAAAACCACGTGGCACGATCCGGTTCAATGTACCCCACCATCTCTATTCCATAATCTCAATTAATTAATTTGTTCACACCGTCAAAATTACCTTCCTGTGTAAATCACAAATGGCGCCGAAGCTTTGAACTTTTTCCCCCCCTCTTTTTAATGGAAATGGAAGAAGCCTTTCGGACTCCTTCACGCGTTTCTCTTCCATTGATTTCTGGCTCGACTAGCCGCCTCTCAAGCCGATACAGCGAACCGAGCCGACCTTCTTGTGTGACAAGGAGAAAGCTGAGTTGGATCACGCTTCAAGGTCGTTTGGTTGGGGTGGATGGCGCTACTTCGGCGAGAGCGGTGGGAATGGGATTAAGCCGGCACGAAGCGGTGGCATGGGAGCTGTTTAGCCCTCTTCATAGAGTTCTTTTGGTTGCTCTTGTGGCTGCTGCTACAGCAAAATCGAGAGCTTCTTATACGATCAGAGAGCTTAAACGATCGGTTGATTTGAGGGTATTTGATTAAAACCTCGAATGTTGTTTTTTTATGTACTTTTGCATCTTTGTTCAATCAATAGGCAAAGTCTAGTGTCAACTTATGTTAGAATTTGATAAAAAGTTCCTGGAATTTTAGTGGAATACTGAACCTTAAAAGGGAATTACAAAAAATGAAAAGTAGTAGTACAGAAATGAAAGGGAAAACGGGAGGGTGCACCAAAATAAAAGAAATTTCAACTTCCTAGTTCAAATGAGTATTATAGTTTCCTTTGGTTCTTCATCTTTTAAGTACCTCTGCATGGTTACTTCAAAAAAAGAGAAAAAGAAAAAAGAAGTACCTCTGCATTGGATTTTCACCAACCTCGAAAAGATAAGAGTTAGCAAGTCTTACTTTAGTTCAATTGAGTCTGTTTCAGTTGAAATCAGTGTTCATCCAACTTAAAACATGTGTGCATTTTGGATGATCTTGATTATGAGTTTCTAACTTGAAGAAAGCTGTTGACAACTATGAAAATGACAGCTACCACCAAATTCTTTTAAATTCAAATGTTATATACTTATATGGTTCAAAAAAGTATGCATTTTTGCAATTAGGTCCTCTTGAAATGAGTGTGCTTTCTATTTATTTTGGGATGGGCATGAAACAACATGGGTTGACATTTAAGATTAGCATCTGGATATCCATTTCGACCGTAAATAGTTATTATGTTGTATGATACCAGAATGCACAACTGTCATGGTAGTTTCCTAATTGGAATCAAATTCTCTAGGATTGATGAAATAGTAAAATTACATTACATCTATTAACAGTGCATATGTGTATATTAGATGTTCCTGATTCATGACCATAAGTAACTGACAGTGAAAAGTAAAGTAAAACTTTCTGATATTTCCACGAGTATGATCAAAGCTATTGCAATGGTATATGTCTCATTTATTGATCTCCCATCCCAATTTCCGGCTCCTCAGGATAGAGCTTTGGAAGCCATGCAACTAAAGCTTGATAGTTTGTGTGAAGAAATGATCTCAATTCAGGTTAGCTTTTATGCTCAGTTTTCCATAAATATTTAATTTCCATATTTTGCAAATTTTATGAGTATAGTCTTTTGTTTGTCGATGTAGGACACAGTTGGAACCAAGATGGAAAAAATTGAGACTCAACATGATAGGAGTCTGACAAACTTGGTAGAACAGGAGGAGAGGCGCATGTCTGATTTGTCTGATTTTTGTTGGAGTGTTGCTTCCTCTTTCGACAATCAGGTTAGAAACCCATATGTATGTTACCTAATAGACGATTTACTTAATCATTTAAAAAGAGCAGCCCGGTGCACGTAGTTCCTGCTTGCGCAGTGGCTGGAAAAGGTCTGACCACTTTGGGTTCTTTGTACGTAGTATTTCTCTGCATTTTTGTAAGAGTTTGTTTTCACGACTCGAAATCGTGACCTCCTGGTCACAAGGCGACAGCTTTACTGCTACGCCAAGGCTCCCCTTCGATTTACTTAATTATTTAAAGGGCACCCCGGACCCCGGTGCATGTACCTCCCTCTTGTGTGGGGTCTGGAGAAGGATCAGACCACTTTAAGATCTTTGTACGCAGTTTTTTTCTGTATTTTTGCAATAGATTGTTTCCACGAATCGAACACGTGCGCTCCTGGTCACAAGGCGACAGCTTTACTGCTGCTCTAAGCCTCCCCTTCAATTTACTTAAGTATTTATTCTAAATTTTTTGTTTGGTTCTAAATAAGACTCCACTGAGCTCCTTAGCGTCAGAACAAGAAGTGTACAACCTTCAAAAGGAGTGCAAAGAGAAGGATGCAATCATCAAGGAATTGCTCTCAGCTGCCGAAGCATCCAGAATTGCAGACACAATGGTGCACATCTAGTTTCCTGTACATACAAATTGCATTCAATTTATCCAATAGTTTTCAATTAATAAAGTGTTGTTTTGTTCTGTAGAGAATTACTGAGCTTGAGGAGCTGGTTAAAAGGAAGAATCTGGTGATCTCTAAATTGAAGAAAGACATTGCAGCTCTGGAAAAAATAGTATGTTAGCATTTTCTTTTTTCTTCAAATTGCATCAATTAACTTTCAGAATAAGAGTAATTAACTAATAAAAAAAAATACAGGTGGTTGATTTAACAAGATCAAGACGGGCTTCCTCTGCTCTCTCTTTGGATTCAAACGAAGAAGAAATTCCAGTAATGGTAAATAATATTTTGTTTGACATGAGCAGCTCTAGCTCCTCTTCAGACATTGAATCTCCTTTTGCATCAAAAGAACATCCTTTTGAAAGTGTTGTTGGTTTCGAACCTAGTCAAGAACCAGTAATTACCGAAAAGAAACAGTCGGGGCAAATGTTATCTAAGAAAGCTGAAGCATCGACTGAGAACTCAAAGAAGAAAAAAGATATCACAGGTGCAGTTAGGCCAAGGCAAAGAGCTGCTTCTTCTGAGAGTTTCAAGAAAACTAGGAGGAGCACTCACCATGAGCCTAAAAGTGTTGCCCATAGAAGATGGCTTTAATTAAGTAGCATGAAAAATATATTAAGGCATCATTTCAAAATTATTTGTGGTAGGATGTTTGTACAAAATTTTGGTTAGTATATTCTGATGCCGCTGAAAGTATAGATAGCAGAAACATTGGATGTACCCCAATTTTGGCGATGCCAAGCAGGCATCTAAATAGTTGAAGACACCAATTGAGTAAATTAGTATATATAAACTTTGTACTTGTGTTCTTGTGGTTCTGTTGGGTTAATTTGATGAAATTAAGAAACAATTTATGTGCTTGATTTATAAAACAAGTCAGTTTCCATCAAGAAATTTCGGATTTAGACGGTAGGCCTATTTGGTTTAAAAGAAAAATGTAAGCTTAAAAATTCCCACTAAAAAGTTTATGAGAACGATATCTGAGTGGTTCATGTGCAAAGCAATGATCATGTTGCACATATTTTCACGAAGGCATTACCTAAACCGCTATTCGAGAACTATAAGCAGATGATCGGGATGAAAGATATTTGAGACTTGAGATTAAGGGAGGATGTTAGAAACAATAATCCTGAAGTCTCGAATCCGAGGAACTAGAACCCGAAGCTGAGGACTGAGAACCCGAAGCGAAAGAACCCGATGAGTTCGAAAATTGGAGAACAAACCGAGGATGATGATGAACTCAGTGTGAAGAAGCCGAGTAAGAAGATAGTCGTAAGAAGACACTCGGGAAGAGTACCCTAGCAGAAAGAGCTCGGGTTCATGAAGTTGAGATTACCATCTCGGCTTAGTTAAGCTACCGATATTATCTTAGGCCATATTATCTTTCGCCATATTATCTTAGCTATATTGTTTTGTCATCTACAATATATTACATTTTGACGTTGTACATGGTGATTCGAACGTGCTATATATTTATTTATTATTTTTTTATTCATTACCCGTAGACTTACAATACACACAAACTCAAAAGTGAAAATAAACATTTAAATACTCCCTTGATAACTCTCACTTAGTTTGAATCCCTGACATTCCACATAATCTTGCGTCTTACCACTGCACTAGATAGGTTTCGGTTCGAACGTGCTTTTTAACTTTGGCAATGCATGAATTAAGTTGTCTATTTATTGATATTAATAGGTCTTTCTTCAGTTTTCTTTCTTGCAAAATAATTAGAATGGTCAAGTAAAAAGTATCAATATAGATTGCTCAACTTTAAAATAGTACTTTTTTATGTATTCTCGAAACCTCCAAATTTATTACTAGATACCACTTAACGGAATTAAAAATAATTGTACTTACGAAAGTTGAATTCATGACATAATTGAGGACGTCTTAGTTAAGCTATCACTAGATTACTATGTCATTTGGAAAAAAAAATACTTTTCTTATAGAATTTTAATATTATAATGTTTCGTAGATATCAATATTAATACGGACTATCGATACTGATATTATTATGCACATTCAGTTGAGTTACTATGCATATTATTTAAATTATTACACACATTAAATTATTTTGAAAGCATGATAATTTATATGAAATGAGAAAGATGTGAACATTAATGATGTGAAATTAATATTATTTATTGATTTACATTGAAATTAATGAAGTATCTCGTTAATGACGTGTTGTGTGTCCGATAACTTGGATACACGTACAATGCAAGTTGAATAGCAAAATGAAGTGTCGGAGTGTCGGAAAAATTGGACACGCCGACACTTAGCAAGATTTATATATAAAAAATATTGATGAGATCAATAACTGATTGAAAACATTACTTGTTGAATCCCAAAATTAAATCAGAAGGAACTAATCTTCTCATTTAATTACAGTTCAAGTTAAGTACTGTAAAAGATGGTCATGTTAGTTATAGCACAAACCCATCAGTTATTAATATTACCTATTGAAACAAACAACAGGACATGAACATGCAACCCAAACATAAGGCAATGCAGTAACAAAATTGAGAACAACAAAGCAACAACGTACCTGATTGTGCAAAGTTTGGTACAGCGAATTTGCATGCAGTGTACTGGCAAATTTAACCAACCGAGAGCCCAATAAGTTGAGGAGAAATTAACAGGAAACCATGCGTATACCTAATAAAAACTAATACAACTATCAGGAGAGTATGGTACAAAGGCCAAAACAAAAATAGAACCGACTGTAGCCAATAGAGAGAAAATATATTGGAAGTGATAAGGAGCAACTAATTACCTGAACCGAACCAAGCATATTGGGTAAAATAGACAGACAACTGTTAACGTACAGTGATTACAGGGAATATAGAACACAAGATCTCAGCGATATAGTGAATCAGAGTTAGAATTATAGTTTTCAACATATACATTGTAATTAGTTACAAAGCTAAGACCCTATATAAGGACATGTATACTCTTGATTAAAGACTAAGAAAGAATTATTACATTTCATTCAATTACTCTCCTTCTCTCTCAATTCTCTCATCTTTCATGGTATCAGAGCCTTTGTGCTCCACAGCCATCGATCGATTCAATCAGCTTCTTCTTCCTCCCCAATTCGATCTCTGACAATGCCGAATCCGACATCCACGCCTGAAACTACTTCCGTTACTACTTCAACCTCGCTCTGATACCATGAAAGATGAGAGAATTGAGAGAGAAGGAGAGTAATTGAATGAAATGTAATAATGTTTTCTTAGTCTTTAATTAAGAGTATACATGTCCTTATATAGGCTCTTAGCCTTGTAACTAATCACAATGTATATGTTGAAAACTATAATTCTAACTCTGATTCACTATATCGCTGAGATCTTGTGTTCTATATTCCCTGTAATCAACAGTGCCATGCCATCCAAAAAACTGAGAGGAGAAAGATAGTGCCATTAAGCTGTTGGATTAGACAGACATCGATCGAGGCAAAAGATGTTGAAAGATGTAACGAAATCAAAGTAATGGCACCATGGCACCTCTCATAAATGTGAAAAGTAGAGATGAAATTGAAAGCACAAACCGTGAAAAATTAGAGCAATCGTGGCTACATTTTAAAACCAATTGAATTGTAAGACAGAAAAATTAGAGCAATCGCAAATCACCACTCGACAACAGTCATGACCGATTTGCAGCAAGAAATAATGGGGTCTCGACGCAACAAGGACAAATCTCTAAGACGGGTGACAACACCTACTTGCTACTCTTGCCCACGGAATGAAACGGGGTCTTTTTCTTAGTTACAAAATTATACTTTCTTTCTGCGAATTTTATGATACTTTTTCTTGGTGTCCCATTTATAATTTAAAATTCTAGATAGCTAGATTTCGAACCTTTGATTTTTTTTTAAGAAAACATTGCTTTAAATCACTAGATCAAGATCTTTCTTTAAGAGAGCATTGCTCTAAACCATTAGATCAAGAGCTGATTCTTTTATGATATTTTATTTAAGCTGCATTTTCTATTCTTCATCCTCCCTTTCTTTTTTTATTCTCTGTGCACGAACAATGTATAACCTCCGAGTTCGACGCTCCGTTATAGTGCATAAAAAATCAGAACTAAAAAACCTTTTTATTGGTGGAAAAACTCGAAACACACGATCGAGTATTACGAGATTTTTTTCGTAAAGGATCAAATAAGTAACTTCTTTAACATGTAGGACCAATGATTCCTTAAAAATATCACAGAGGGCAAAATAGCAACTAATATTTGCGATCCTAAGTTTTTTTAGAAGTGTGAGTAATAATTACGTCCGTAAAGTGTAAAATTTGTTTTGAAACTTTCAGATTAACGAACGGAAGTTGGAAAAAAATAAAAAAATTTAACAACATAATTATTAGTTGCGTCCTTATCCCTTTGTGAAAATTTTAAAATGTCATTTATTTTATCTGTTGAAAAAAATTGTTCTGATCTTTATGAAAAATACCAGTATTACGACTATCAGCGTATGCTTCTCCATTTCGTCGAGTAACAAATCAAGCTGTGCACTTCTGTTATTTTTTAGTAGAGAAGAATGAATGAATGAAAGATTGATTGATTCAATACTTTTCTGATTATCCTTTGAATTTACAAGGTATATATAGACCCATACATTGAGCCGTTGAAGGCTTTCCTAATAGAACAGATACTATGCAGGAATTATTTTGGGTACCAAATTTAGCCTAACGGCTAATTCTTGGATGCCAGATAATTTCCTTCCTAATTAGCCTATCATCTTCTGAGACTATTAATCTATTTCTCAACACTCCCTCTCAAGTTGGATTCGAATAAATTAAAAGAATTCAACTTGCACAAAATCTTTTGAAAACATCCTTTGCCTAACGCTTTAGTGAAGATGTCTGCTAATTGTTCTTGACTTCTTACGAAAGGAGTTTCGATTTCTCCGGCTTGCACTTTTTCTCATATGAAATGACAGTCCACTTCGATACATTTGGTTCTTTCGTGAAATACAGGGTTAGAGGCAATGTGTCGTGCTGCTTGATTGCCGCGATACATTTGCATTGGTCCTTCGCATGAGATCTTCATGTCTCTTAACAATTGTTTGATCCATACTAGTTTACTTGCAGTTGAAGCCATTGCTTTGTATTCTGCTTCTGCACTTGATCTTGCAATCACATTTTGCTTTTTGCTTTTCCAAGTTACGAGATTCCCACCTACAAATGTGCAGTAACCTGTAGTTGATTTTCGATCGAAGCTTCCGGCCCAATCTGCATCAGAGTAGGCGAGAATAGTATTAGTGTTATTTTTCTTCATCCATATCCCTTGACCAGAGTACCCCTTTAGATACCTAAAGATTCTATTTACTGCATTTAGATGAGTGGTTTTTGGTGCGTGCATGAATTGGCTTACAGTGCCAACTGCGTAGGCTATATCGGGTCTAGTGACAGTTAAGTAAATTAACTTACCAACCAATCTTTGATACTGGCCTATGTCTTTCAGGAGTTCACCATTATCTGGTTCGAGTTTATCGTTGGTATCCATAGGGGTACTAGCAGGTTTTATACCAAGTTTACCTGTTCCCTTCAAGAGGTCAATGGTATATTTTCTTTGAGATAAAAACAAACCTTTATCTAAGTAAGCAATTTCAATGCCTAGGAAATATTTTAGTTTCTCTAAGTCCTTGATGTCGAAATTTTCTTTAAGTTTTCTTTTGATGTCATTGATTTTTGTATTGTCATTTCCAGTAATAATTATATCATCTACGTAAACTAGAACAATAGTTGTTGAACCATTTATGTGTCTAATAAACATAGATGAATCAGCAGAACATTTCGTAAAGTTATTAAGTAAAAGAGAGTGGCTAAGTTTAACATACCATGCGCGTGGAGATTGTTTTATCCCATAAATTGATTTATGTAATCTACATACTAATGTTTTGTCATGCTCATTTTTGTGACCCGGAGGTAAAGTCATGTAGACTTCTTCCTCTAAAGTACCTTGAAGAAAGGCATTCTTAACGTCCATCTGAAATAAACTCCATCCTTTGTTAACAGCTATAGATAAAAGGATTATAACATTGTTCATTTTGGCAACTAGGGCAAAAGTTTTTTGGTAGTCAATACCATAGGTTTGGGTGAAACCTTTTGCAACAAGTCTAGCTTTATACCTTTCTACTGACCCGTTACTGTTGTATTTAATCTTGTACACCCATTTGCATCCTACATGTTTTTTACCTTTTGGTATGTGAACAATAGATCATGTGTTATTTTTTTCGAGAGCCTTAAGCTCTTCTTTCATTGCTTGGTTCCAAATGAGATTATTTTGTGCATCTTGAAAAGTGTGTGGTTCAGTCTCTGTCGAAATATTGGTCAAGAAGGCCTTGTGTTTTGAAGAAATTTGACTATAAGAAATATAATCTTGAATCGGATATATTACATTGTACTTGACATAATCACGTAACCTGGATGATGGTTGTGTTGATCGAGCCGACCTTCTAAGGTTTGCATTTTCTTGGCTTTCTCCCTCTGAGGGTAATTCTTCTTCGTTATTTATTTGATTTTCTCCCTCTGAGTGTATCTCCTCTTCATGTGAACTTCTATCGTTTGGTGTTCCTACAATGGATGTTAGTTCTGAGAGTACAAAGTCATTTTTAGGTTGTGTTGTAACTTGTTGTTGATCCTCCTTTGTTTTATAAAATGGTACTTTTTTTCGAAAAAAGATACATTTCTAGAAATATATAATTTTTTGTTAGTAGGATCGTAACATTTGTAAACCTTTTTTTGAAGTGAATACCCAATGAAAATTGTTTTTATCGCATTGGTATCTAATTTATCTTGCCTTTTAATATGTACAAAACATGTGCATCCAAAAACTCGAAGATGATCTAAGTTAATTTTTCTATCTTTTAAAATTTCTAGTGGGCTTTTATTATCTAGCTTTGAACTAGGTAATTTATTAATAAGATATATAGAAGTTAAAATAGCATCTGACCAATAAGTTTTTGGAACATTTGAATGGAGAAGTAAAGACCTAGTGACCTCTAATATGTGATGATTTTTTCTTTCTGATACTCTGTTTTGTTCGGGTGTGTTTATGCATTGTTTGGTGTAGAATTCCTTTTTGCTTTAAAAATTCCAAAAAGACTTTATTAACATATTCAGTACCATTGTCGAACCTAAGTATTTTAATTCTAGTTTCGTATTGATTTTCTACTAAAGTCGCAAATTCTTGAAATTTACAGAAAACTTCACTTTTTGATTTAAGTAGATATATCCAAGTTGTGCGTGAGGAGTCATCGATAAATGTGACAAAATATTTGAAACCATTATATGAATCTACAGGTGCCGGACCCCAAACATCAGAATGTATTAGTTCAAAACATTTTGAGGTTTTATTAGAGGATAATAAAAAAGGTAGTCTAATTTGTTTTGCAAGATGACAAACCTCACATTGACTTGAATCTAGATGAGAGAAAGAAAACAACTTATTTAATACTTTGTCTGAGGGATGACCAATCCTCCAATGCCACAATTCACTATGATCTACATTATTTCTAGCACTAAGGGTTTTATTGGAAAATTTTAAAAAATAAAGGTCATTTTCTAATCTTCCTTCACCAATCCTCATCTTGGTTGTTTTGTCCTGAAATACCACAGCTTGAGATGAGAAAATTACATTACAATTCAAGTCTTTTGTTATTTTGCTAACAGACATAAGATTAGAATTAAATGTTGGTTGGTACAATACATTTGGTATTTTTGTGCCACATAAGTTAATTGTGCCTATGTTTTTAATAGGTACTTGATCACCATTTGCAACAGTTACATTTTGTGGGTATTTGATTTTTTGTACATTATCTAAAATTTCAATATTACCTGTCGTGTGATCGGTTGCACCTGAATCAATAATCCAATATGAGTTTTGTAAATTGGTTTTAATCTGAGATGCAATACCTGTATAAATACCTGATATACCAAGCTTGTTTGTGATTTGGGCCACAATACTGTTCAGTTGTGCTTGGGAGAGTATTGGGCCGTCGGTGTTTTTTAATGTGTCAGGCCCAACAGCAGAGCCCTGGCCTTTGTTAAAATTTTCAGGCCCAACAGAACTCTGGCCTGTTTTATTCTCAGCAAATAGGGCACCCTTCTTCTCCCCATCGCTGATCCCGATCCCCTCTTCTTCGTGTCTGTCGCATGTTCTGCGCGCTGCCCCGCCGGTTCTATCTCCCTTCCGCTTCGGGCGAAGATGCGGGTGGAGAAACCAGCATTGGTCCCGGCTGTGACCCTCCTTTTTGCAGTTGTCACACTTGACCATGCTGTGTGCTCCCCGTTTCTCCTCCCAAATGTTGGGTTTTGGATTCCGATGGTGGTGGTGTGCGACGAAGGCTTGGTTCTCTATCGAGGGTTTGGTGTTCATTCCTCTCCTCCTTGACTCTTCTCGGTTTATCGTGGCCACTACTATTGCTAGGTCAGGGGGAGTGGAGGACAACAGTATATGTGCTCGTACTGCTTCATAACTCGGGTCAAGTCCGCTGACGTAGGTGAGGACCTCCTCAAGCTCTGCTCGCTTTTGTAGTTCATCTGGATTGGTAGTAGGTGGAAGGTAAATTTTGAGCTCTTCGAATTTTTTTGTGAGTTCAAACAGATATTCGGTGTTGGAACGATTGTTTTGCTTGATCTGAGAAATCTCTTGCTTGAGGTTGTAGATATGGGATAAGTTTTGTTTTTTGGTCGTACATCTCTTTTGCTTTCTCCCAAATCTCTTTGGCAGTGTTTTTGAACATGAACATTTCGGCTATTTTGGGCTCCATGGATGCCAGCAGCCAAACCATCACTTGATGGTCTTGTGTTTGCCATTCTTCGAGTTTGATTAGCTCGTCATCTTTTGCTGGATTTGATACTTGAGGTTGCCTCTTTGTTCCAGTTATGAAGCCGAGTCTCCCTTTGCCACTGAGGGCTAGGGAGGTAGCTCTGGCCCATGAAAGGTAGTTGATGCCATTCAAAATGACATTGGTGATGAGTTTTGAGGTGTGGAGACATTGTGCTATTTTCTGGTTTTTTGGTTTACTGGTATTATGACAGTACCAACAGGGTGTTTTTGTTTTTCAGATCCTTAGACCTGCTCTAATACCATGTTATTTTTTAGTAGAGAAGAATGATTGAAAGAAAGATTGATTCAATACTTTTCTGATTATCCTTTGAATTTACAAGGTATATATAGATCCATACATTGAGCCGTTGAAGGCTTTCCTAATAGAACAGATACTATGCAGGAATTATTTTGGATACCAAATTTAGCCTAACGGTTGATTCTTGGATGCCAGATAATTTCCTTTCTAATTAGCTTATGATGATCTTCGGAGGCTATTAATTTATTTCTCAACAACTTCCAATCGTGATTACAAGGATTAATTCTTCCTTCCAATTGGAGATCCACTGGTTTCTATTAATTAATTATTTCATTCATTCATTAATACTAATTCTTCTTTTTATGATTGGCCGTCCACTCGCAACTATAATACCAGCATACCACGTTGCGCCTTCTCTCCTTAATTTGAAAATAGTGCTACGTTCATCTTTCTATGATTTTAAAATTTCATAATTTAGTACGTACTACTCTAGCTCTCCTCCTCAATTTCTAAACCCAATAAAGAAGACCCGATCAAATGCTTGGATCACACAATCTAGCACCTCGTTTGATCATTAATTATTTCAATTTGTACCTTGGGAGAATTGAGCAGCCATATCGATCCTAGTTAGTTTTAAACTCCTGTAATATACAACTGCACCTCGATCTTCTCCTTCCTCGGCAGGATAAAGTCACCAATCAGCTCTGAAACCTTCTTAAATCATCCACCTTTCTTCATTTTAAATTCTACAAGAGGCATTTTATTTATATATAGTGTTTGTTATTCATACAGCTCGGGTTTTCCCAGAGATCTTCTCAAAACCAAGATGTATCTGAATTATCCTTAATTCATTTGCTCGTCTATTAGACCTGATCATCGCACAAAATCCTTTTAGATATCAGAGAGCTTTGATATGGATAAATCACAGCCATCTGATGGACCAGTTGTGGCGATTGAGAGCATTGGAAGCAGTTCAAAGGTAGATGAATTTGGTCTGGAGATGGTGCAAGCTGGAGATGTGATGGATGAGATGCGAATTAGCGGCTCCCCTGCCGTTAAAGCACCGTTCAAAGGAGGCAAGGCAGCAGTGCAGAAGATATTGCATGCGGCATTTAAAAGAGGCGACACATCAGTTATAGTGAAAGTAAGGCGGGGACCACCGGGACCGGAGGGGGAGCGGAAGGAGCTGCAGGCATGCATCGTACCGAATGGAAAAAGGACTTACATGCTGCGGTCTGTTTATGATCCGAACCATGTTGTTGGATTTGCTGATAGAACTGAAAGCCAGTGCTTAGCATTGCAAGGTATGTTTGTTAATTTTGCATGTTTTTATCTGTGTTTTTAATTTGTTTTTTCTTTGGATTTGTTTCTGAAGTTTATCAACTTCCTTTCTAGGTGTATACTTCCACACTTCCATATATCTACTTCATGCACTAGCTAGTTTAGGATCTATCTTAACACACCAATAACACACGGAAATTGAAAAACAAAGATGATCCACAGATTTCTGAAAATTAAATAATTATGCTTCAAAGTTAATTAAAATCTACAAAGGTACAACTAGCGGCAGTTAAATATATATATATATATATATATATTCATCCAGTTTATGTATCTATCTTAACATACGAATAACAGGGAAATTGGAAAACAAAGATGGTTCACATATTTCTGAAAATTAAATAATTATGCTTCAAAATAAACAAATACAAAGGTTACATCTGGCGGCAGCTAAATATGCATGCGTTACCCGGTGGCAGCACAAGCATATCAGTATTTTAATATGAAATAGTACAAGTCAGATTTGACATTGTACAGCTATATATTTTGCGTCTAATTTATTCATTACTTTTATTGGTAATGTGAGAATGTCAAACCGAGAGCAATTAATAGTAGCACGTTTGGCTTCATGGCTAGAACATTGGCCTTTAAATTTTCACAAAGATCGTGTCAATTTTTTTCTTTTTGTACTAGAATACATAACAGTGCTACAAATGAGCAGATTTAACCACCATGGTGTTAATTTCTTTTAATTGGTTCCAAATTTTATCTATCTGCATTCCAACTATCCAGTTATAAAATTGATATAATTCGGAGTCAATTCTTGAGGTGCATGCAAACCCATGACATGATATACCCTCTTGTGAAAAAGTAAACTATTTCTCTATGGATAATGTTTCGTAGATACCATATTTGATACCGACTATCGATACTAATGTTATTATGCATTTTTAGTTAAGTTATCATGTATATTATTTGAGTTGTTATGCACGTTATATCATAACTATTTCAGTACAAAAAATAACACCGATGTTATTATGCACATTTAGTTAAGTTATCGTGCACATTATTTAAGTTATTATGCATGTTATATCATAACTATTTCAGTACAAAAAATAACATGCATAACTATTTCATTATAAAAAATAACATGCATAATAACTCAATATGTGCATGATAACTCAACTAAAGATGCACAATAACATCGGTATCGCTAATCGGTATCAAATATGATATCTACGTATCAGCTCCCTTTCTCTATTGTTGGATCATCGACTCCGGACGCTCTTTAACAATTTCCTGTTAAAAGTCACTGATAAGGGGCTCCACAAAATTCCAATAGTCACAGAGCCTGCATTACTGATAGGTAGACCGACACGGCGACACCTCAAAGAAATATTTTTAACGGAACTTGTGTCAGGAAATTATACATAGGTTTAATATTCGGTATTATGAAATAATAAACTCCAGTTGTTGGCCAGATGCAAAGAATATTCTGTAGAATATATATGCTTATAAAGTCAGGGGCGGATTCAAGATTCTCGCCAGGGGTTCGAAATGATGGTTATTCTTAGAAAAAAATTATTTTACATGGTCATTTATGCAAAAAAATTTCAAATATATGATCATTTTTGAATTTTTTTTTTTAAATATATGATCATTTTTGAAAAAAAAATTTCCAAAGGGGGTCAGCTGCACCCCCCTGGTGCAAGGTGGCTCCGCCCCTGTATAAAGTAAGCTATCCAATTCAGTAGAATAAGTAAGCTATAGAACAACAACAGCAACAACAAAATATTTATTTTCAAATAAATAGAATGAGATAGGCTAGATACGAAATACAATTCGAAATGAAAAATTAATATAATTAATAATAATATAATAAATATAATTAAAATAGTAGTAAAAAATGAAGTATAGTAATGATAATAATGCTAACAACAACAACAACAACAACAACAATAATAATAATACAAATACACTACTCTACCAATTATAATTTTAGACAGTCGTTAATCCTGCACTAAAATCGTGCAATATAACAGTACTTCTAAAAATTTATTTTGTAATAGTTCTGATACGTGGATCGCTAACTTCCATGCACTCATATCTTGCTAACTCTTTAGAGACATTTCATGCATATGTCCATTTTTACAGTTTCATCACATGTCAATTTCGACCGACTCTTACCTCTTTTCGTGTTTTCGATGCGGCTTAAAACTCCACTACGTATCGATGCATCAAAAGGCATATGTTGGATATGTTTATACCATCTGAAACGATGTTGAACAAGTTTTTTTCAATCGGTGCAACCCCGATCTTGTCATGTTTGTCGTCATTTCTAATGTGATCTCTTCTTGTATGCTCAAATATCCTCTGTAACATACGTATCTCTGTAACGCTCATCTTTTGTATGTGTTGTTCTTTAGTAGCTCAATATTATGCTTCATACAACATTGTAGGTCTCATCGTCGTCCTATAAAACTTACATTTCAACCTTTGTGAGCCCTTCTTGTCGCATAGGATGCCAAATGTTTGTCGTTATTTTATCCAACATGCTCTTATTCTATGGCTAACATCTTTTTCGGGCTTGAGACCGACTATGTCAAAAACAATACATGCAGAGTTAATAATAATAATAATAATAATAATATGTACATTATTAGAGCATCTGAATCCCTTGAATAAAATATGGAGCTATTGCATATGTTAAGCATAATTGTACAGTATCCATAGTTTTGTGTAAATCATAACTTAGCGCACATTGAGCGAAATACTTCAGAAGACTTAGACCAAAAGTCGATCATTTTTTTTATATGTAATGCAAACTATTTAATTCCATTTGTTAATAACTAAACCAACAAAAGTATCACATTATTTATTGATTATTAGATAAAAGGAAGAAACGTTACTAAAATTTTCAAGTTCACATTTTACACAAAACTTCAATTTACCTACAACTACCGAAGAGACACTTAATTTTATCAACTGTGAACTCACACTCTTACAAGGACCTCACAAGTTATCCAAAATAAGTTCAATTTTATTTTTCATGGAAGCATCTTACTGAAAATTAGTAATGTATTCATTTTCAATTTTCTAAATGGAATCCTGCATTGTTATCGCTATATAAACTCACAATCATTAAACATGCATTCACTAATTTCCCCTACTTCCTAACAATCAAAGGCTCCAGGAGCACAAGAATTGTATCTGAACTAACCAGAGCTCATGTTCAAGACGGGTTCGCCACGTACCCATGGGAGAAAAAGATGAACAGCAAAACCTTGCTTAGTTGCAACCATCCTGTAGGTGGCAGCTTTTTATCTATCCTTGTTTTGCCAAAGGCACTTGATCCAAACTCTTCTCGCTTCGATACTATAGAAGAGACCATGGGTCGGGCTCACTCTTGGCTCCTCTCCGCCCGCAAGTCTAGTGTACCTGTCACCTTTATCAATATCCAGACCGAGGCCCTTCTTATTAAGGTAGGCCTGCTTATGTACTTTTTTAAGTTTCAACAGAAAACTTGTTTGCTGAAATAAATTCTCTATTCTGTTTTGGATGGAACAAAAAGGTATCGGGAGAAACAACATCTGCAACAGTGACTTGTATAAATGATCTGTCGAACATAACAAACCTAAGTCTTTATGGGTTTGAAGATTACCATGGTGTAGACCTTGGAGTTGTGAAGGCTGTCCGGCTTTGGTATGGTGCTACTGGAGGAGAAGTTCCAATTGAGATTAAACTTAACTCACAGGACACAAGGCTTGGATTTGCCATCAGTCATACTGATGAGGTTGCTTTTAATCCTTCTTCCTAACAAACATACAGTAGAATATAATCATGATTTAAGAAAAATATATTAATAAGATGAATATTTATTGTTAGAAAAGAATATATCATTTAGAAAAACAAAAATGAAAAATAACTTGCAGTTTAGAAAACTGTATACTTAATAGCACAATTCTTTGAAGTCTCTTTATAACAACTCTTTTTACATTTTCTAGCAAAGATCATGTAGTGCCTCCTACATTAAGATGCTAATGTCATTTTATGAATTTTTTTATTATGAGTGAAACAATTTGTTACAAATTTTGCATATATACTAATTAGTGCATATTGAAGGAATAACATTTAAATGTACTAAATTGTTGTTATGTTTATGTTCCTACTGGTGTTTTGTAGGGTTTCATCTACATTTCATCAGTAGAAGAGGATAATAAAGAAAATGACGCCCCCTCTACAAGGTGCGGTCTCAGAGACCTGTACAAACAAGCCAAATCTGCATCACAATATCTAGTCATTTCCCGTATTGCCCACGAAAAGGTGCTCCCATGGATGATATGTTCCAGTGGTGCAATTCGCTGTTATGATACCATTTCATTGAGCCAGAAGTTGTCTCTGTACCGCAAGGCCTTGCTTCCCTTCTCTATCCATGTACTCTTGTGGGAAAGGAATGTCAATGCTGTCGTGGATGAGAGGAGAACTGATAGTGTACCTGACACATCAGCAGAGGAACCATCAGAGTCAGTGTCGGAACCTCCTAGAAATGAACTTGAGGAGGAGGTCGGTAGTATGGAAAGGGAATCTATTGGTGATGTTTCCTTCAGGTTTGAAGATGTGATCACCCTGCCTAGCAGCTGGGTTTGAAGGGATATCTCTTAATTTTGTTTTTAATTTTGGGTTAAAATTGTGTAAACGACATATCAGTAAGAAAGTGAAGTCTTACAATGTCCCATCTATGTTTGACATTGTTACTTCTAAGCATAGGACCCATCAAAGGAAATAAATCCTCACATACACCATTCTCTACCTTTTCTAGAAAATATAATGTCAACCTGTCAAATCCTTTCATTTTTTTTCTCAAAAATATTATTATGTAATAAGAGTTCAAAAGAAAAACATTACAAAAGCAAGTATCAATTAAAGTGTTAACTCTTAAAACCCTGGAGCCGTCTAAACCAAACCAATGAACCAACCACGTCAGCTGCAGGGAACCAAACATAAGCCACAAGAATCATAGCCAAGAGCAGAAAAATTATTCAACCAGAAAACCCACATTTTTCTCACCATTTTCTTTAGCGAAATTCTAGAATACTTCTCACTCTTCTAACTTTTATAGGACATTGAACTCTAATGATATATATTAAGAATATTATGCAATTCGACTTGGTATTGAATTTGATTAGTTGCTCTGCACAATCCTGTCAAAAAGAGCAAAGGCACATCGAGGCAGTTTTAAAGGCATAAATTAACTCAAAAAGTAAAGGAATGACAAATTCATAAGCAAAGCAAACGGGTGAGTACCACTGTACTAGAGCAAAGAAACCTACCAAACATAAAAAGTAAGGGTCACAAAGCTTCATATCGTTATCCAATTTTACTCTAATGAAACTTAAAATCTAAATTGACCCACATCAACGCACACAATCATATTATGGATTGCGGACGCTAGTGTGGAACCTGATGTATAGTTGTATACCAATTACCAGGTCATTATACTGAGTACCCAAACAATTTCTACAATCTGAACACCTGCAACTTGCTGTTACTGATGTCCTTACTGATATTCATAACAAAGTTAAATTGACTTTTCTAACTGCAATTCCATCCATTTTAGGGAACTATAAAGTAGTAGTTAGCCGTGAGTTCTATCTTCAAATGGAACTATAAGAATCAATTTTATAGAAACAAAGGTAACTAATCAATACTAATCATATTTGTAACCTTCCAGCTGTTCTAGCCTGAAGCAGAGAAATGAGAAACTTTCTTCAGATCCTTCATTTAACCTTCAAATGAAATTACACAATATAAATACCTTTACAATAAAATTAGGAAATAAGCCATATTAGCAAGCATTTAGAGTGTTGTCGCCTTACAATCAGTCAATACAAAAGACCTCACATCTACTGAAAGGCTGAAAGGCTTTGACTGGCATTTATCTGATTCCCAATAAAAAAATATATCCTAATTGATAAATTACTGACGAAAGAAAGAAATTAACACTAAAGCCAAATTTGTTAAACTTACTCGAGGGATGACAGATGACAAGATTTCATAATCGACAACGTTCGCAGGACTGGAGAGATGGGCAGGCATGAGAGTACTGGAGAGAGGGGTGGTGGTGCCATATCAGAGAGGGGCGAGCATAAAAGGAGTTGAGCCGTGCGGTGCGGGAGAGAACAAAAGGCGCTCTGCGCTCATTACTTGGGCTGAAGGAAGGGGGAGGAAACGAAATCCTCTGCTGAACAAAAAGTACCGCAGAGAGAAAACTTTTGATCACAGTCGTTGGATTAAAGATCAACGGTCTATATTAACAGCATAAAAAATTCTCTGAATCATATAGTTGGCAATCGAGCGTTCATCTTTAATCTAACGCTCAGATCAAACTCTGCTCTCTGCAGAGAAAAAAAAATTCGAAGAGGATACGATTCCGAGGGGTAGGGAGGGCTGGGGAGAAACGAAATCCTCTGCTAGACTTTATTGTGCAGATATAAGAACTTTTGATTCCGAAATTTTTTTATTAATGAAAATATTGTATATAATTAAATATATAAGAAAATGGTTGGTGTATTTTTCTATATACTATTTTCATCAGTGTGAGTGACGAGTTTAACAATTTTTTTGTATTTTTCAACATTAAAAAAAGGGAGATCTTATACTCGCCGGTGCTTGTGGCGAGTATAGGCCGCATTTTCCTAAACTCGCCACTAACAGTTAGACCAAAGTCCTGAGGATCAGAAATCAAATGAACTAACTATTACACAATGGTTGTCAATCGTTATATAACGGTTGGATTTGGAAGCCAAAGAACAACTCTGGGAATTTATTGATTGTACTAACTATTATAACGATTACAGACCGTTATATAACGATTGGATCTGGAACACAAATCAAAATCTGGGAAACTCAGGAATTAGTCAATTAATCTAACCGTTATAACGGTTGTCAACCGTTATATAGCGGTTGGATTTGGAAGGCTGGCACAAAACTGGGAAGACTCGAGATTTAAACACAAGAGCTAACTGTTATAACGGTTGGCAACCGTTATAACGGTTGAGTTCTGGAATTAGAGTTTTCTCAAGCTCAATTACACTAAACAATCCAAATTTAAAAATTTATTTATTTATACCTTTCTAAACCTTCTTAATAAATGTTCCACATGCTCATGTTGTAATTTCAATTCACGTTGCATGTCCAGTTCTCCAATTTTGCAATATAGTCCCTACAACAAACTTAAAACACAAGATATGGTAAAATTCAAGATAATTTTGCAAATCGACAAATATGAAGACATTGTTAGACACAACATAACTCACTTACAAGGGCATTTGGGTCAAAACAACAAAAATTTGGTACAATTTTGAATTTCAAGTACTCAATTCAGTTCTTTGGGGGCACAAGAAACATTTACAAGCATAAGCAAAATAAAATATACATTTATTTCGATTTTCCACTGTTTGAATTTGAATTTGGATCAATCTCAGCACAATTTGGTCAATTTGAGTGCTGATTTGAGTTTCATTGGCTAACCTGACATTCTAATCATCAAGCAAGTCCACAATTATGTGCATAAACATCATGCACCATCACATAAATAATTCAAATTAAGCTAAGCTCAGAATTTCAAGTTTTGGTTAAGTTTAATTCAGATTTGAGTTCAACTGAGCACCAAACCTAAATCAATTCAAAACAAGCAATCAAATGCATGAAAACAAGTTTGATGATTGAATTTGAGACGATTTAAATGCGTGTTTTGAAGACTGAAAAAGCTTGAGACTTGAAAAGATCCAAAAAGCTTTCAATTTGGATTTTAAAATTTGGATTCAGAATTTAATAAAAAAAATAGCACAGTTCCTGTTGTTTTTCTTTGACTTTTGGAGTTGATTTTGTCAAAATTTACATAAAGAGTACATCAATTTGAACTCATAACTTGAAAATATAGATGTTAGACTATAAATTTGTACAATGTCTCACGTCTCACTCAAAGTGTCAAAGATTTGAGAAGGGTTTCAATTTGAATGCCAGACAGGTACTGATGTTGAACACAGGAGGAGGGATGAATATGGTTATTTCAAAATTCTAGAATTCTTTTTGCAATTTAATGTGCAATTCAATCTCTAACGGTAATTCCTAAGTTTCAACAATTATATCAATTAAAATAAAACAATCAACTTGTATTGCTAATCTCAATAATCAATTTGCACAAACAACCGATTTGGCTTAATGTTATTCTAAGTTGCAATAAGGTAAACAATTGTAAGTAATTCAATTTTAGCATTACAATTTAGTCTAAACAATTCAAGACAATTATAACTATAGTAATTCTATTTTTCTACAACAATCATGTAGCAATTGAAACTAAGTAGAAGAGTTGAAAAATCGCAAACAAAACTATCATGCACAAGAGACACCGATATGTTAACGAAGTTAGGCTGTTGATGAGCCTACTCTCCGGAACCCCCGACCTCTGACGCGATAACAAGGTCGAGTCGTTTGCACTAAACACCAAGTCTTGTACAAAGTTAAATCTTGCCTTCTTACACACAAAGGATGAGAGGTAAGGCCAAAAATACAGTAGCACAAGGGCTAAATAAACACAACGAGAAGATAGAATATCTCTCATATCTCACACAATAAAATTGATCTAGTTTGTATATATAAATATGAGAAGTAGAACAAAGTTTTTGCAATAAGAATTTGTGCTCAAAGGTTTATCAATGGTGGCTACTAACATGTCAGAAAACATCTAGAATAATTGTTGAAGAAAGGTATGTAGCAACCTTGTTTGTATTGGTTCTAAATATGGCTGAATTAGGACAAAACGATTCCTAGCGTTATAACACTATCTATGTGTAAATTATAGCTATGTCGAAATATGACAAAATTGTTTCTTGTTTTATTTTCAAATTTTCAGAAAGGAATAGTTAGCATTATAACGCTAACCTAGCGTTACATAATGGTATGCTCTAGCATTTCAGTACTTAGTCAAATTATGGTCAGTTTCAGGGTTTACTGTTATATCGTTATCTTACTGTTACTTAATGGATGGCTTTGTCAATTCAGTACTTAACTAATTTTCTAGATTTTTGGTCTGGCGTTATAACTTAATTCTAGTGTTACGTAATGGATGACTTTATTTCTTTGGTACTTAACCATTTTTTTGGATGGTTTCGATGGTGTACTGTTATAACGCTAAGTTAGCATTATGTAACGGGTAACTCGAGTTTTTCAATACTTCGCCAGATTTGTTTTTTTGCAGTTCAGGGATGATGTAGTGTTATAACGCCAAGTGGTGTACAACTTGTAGCGTTATAATGCCAGAAATGATTTGTTGATTTCCTTGCTAAATTTAAATATTTTGAGCTACAGATAATCTAATCAACTCTTCATCCTCATCTTGATCTTGAATATTGCATCTTGATCTTGAGTTAGCTCATTCTTCAATTGGCCATATCTTTTGACTCGTAACTCCGACTTCGACGTTCTCCGTGGTGTTGTAAGCTCATGACCTTTAAATTTTCAAATCAAGGAGTTATTTATGTTTAACATTGTCAAGTATTTATATTTATGGATTATATTAGTTTATTAGCTTTTGTACATGCCGACTTTTTAGTTATATATAGGATTCGTTTTAAAATTTTTATCCATTGTTATAACATCTTATATTAACTTTTATAAATTTTAAATATTACTCATTATTATTTATTACATGATGTTGTTTATATTGTACGCTTGTTTAACTATTATTAAATGTTTTATTCTTTAACACGTAAAATTTTGTTATAGGTTAATCATGTTTATCGCGTTCAAAATTTTACGGGTTTCACAAAGCTGCTTCCTGAAAGAAGTGAACTTCAGGTCGATTAGTTGGCTTCGTCAGAATAATATACTTCGTTCTTGAATTTGTGGATTGAATCGCATTAAAATAACGAGGGAGCAAGACATTGTTAGAATATACTAGGGGTAGATGCTAATGCGCAAGACTAAGGTCAATTCAATGTGGCGATTTCAATTCAAATTAAATCTTTTAGACCTTAATCACCTGGCCAAGTAATAGAGCAAGCAATTTCAAAAACTAATTGAGCAAATCATAAAGATTAATAGCAAAGTGCTAAAAAGAGAGATAGGCTGAAGAGAGAGATATAGAGCAATCGAGAATAAGTGAACACGCTATGTAACGTGGTTTGGCCAATCAAAAGAAATTAGGCCTACGTCCACGGGTCTCTCGAAATAAATCTTCTTTTCGGGCCGTTTCACTATAATCAAGTGTCTTTTACAAATTGCGAAGTCGATCTTTGACTTCTTCTAACACAAGTAAGTCAATCTTCTTCTTCTAGACCGATGCTCAGGACAACATCTCAATACACAGTAAAAATATCTGATTGACAAAATAATCTAGGACAGGAATGCACCACTTGACAACACAAATGTGGTGCACCAAAGGCTAAACAATTAGCTAAGGTTTTTGTTCTCGAATAGAAAATAAGAGAATAGCAGCTATCTTAATTGCTTTCTAGGTTAGGTAGCTAGAGGAGACTTGAATCAGGCTCTCTTTTGTGCTCAATTGATGCTGGGAATCTTGTAAGAATGTTTTGATAGTCTTCTGGTTCGTTTCTGTATCACTTATATAGGCTGAGCACTTCTTAAGATCTTGGATCTGAGCAAATCCTTCATAGCGTTACAATATTCTCCATAACGAGTTAGGAAGGCGTTATAACGCCTTGAGCATATTCCTTCTTTTCCCTTCTGCAGTTGACTTGTGGGCCAAATCTTCTAGAACCCGTTATAATGCTTGGCTAACTCGTTATAACGGATGACAACTCGTTGTGACTCATTACTGGAGCGTTACAATAACGCATGTCTTGGGAAAATCCAGCATATGCTCCTTCTCTCTCCTCCTGAAGTGTTATGATGCCTTGAGCACCCGTTATAACGCCTTAAAGACTCGTTATAACTGTTCATGAAGCATTATGGTAACACGGTGCTCTATTTTGAGCATTGAAGCCTTTCCTTGATGTTTTGATCATGTCTTGACTTGTCCGGGGCCTATTTGAGCATGTTTGACATTGGTTTGTACATGTTTTAACCTGCATCTTCACCAAAACTCAATGTGCAAGATTAGTACTTTAATTGTTTTGCAAATTATCAAACAAGAGATGAGTTTAATCCAACAGGCATATGACCCCTCTCAAGAACCAAAAATTTTGGTTATTGCTAACTCTCGACCACGCCATAGCTTAGTGTACGATGGATCGGCACCTGGAAATTTTGCTTTAACTAAATGACGAATATTTTTAATTGCCATCGCTTTATCCCCGTTCATGTCCTTCTTGATTACACCGGCTATGATCTTAGCGGTAAGTTGTGCATGATCCACTCGTGTGATTGACTGGATACAAGTGTGCGGTTACAGATTGGTTCTTATAGTCCAAGAATTAGCGCCTTTTGTGCAGACGGCATACAACCTCCAAAAACATCTAATATATTTACACTTCGTCACCAACTTCGACCTGCTACTGCTTTCTCTAGTGATCTCTATATTCCCTTTAATATGGTAGTCACTAATGACCCATTGTAACTTGTAAGTGATCTTTCAAACTAAATACACGATTTACAGCCAGAGGATCATCGGAAGAAGTTTATGCTTCGGTGTAAATTTTGTTGAAACCAGAAATATCACTAAGCTCCCGAACCGAGGGATGCTTCTCTGATCTACCTTGCACGATTATTCGACGGTTCGAGTGATCGCTAGGATAATAATCCGGATCATCTTCGTCGAAAGTGTAATCATAATCTTCTCCAGCTTCCTATTCTCCCTCATCGGGTACTATATTATTATCGTCATCGTCTTCAATGTCTTCGGGAATATCAGATATGGGCTCATTAAGATCAAACAATTGTGAATGCCTTTCGGGAGGGCTATGAGGATTCTGGTCTGAGCTGTCAGGAACTGTATCATGATAAAAATTAATTTGATCGGTATTCTGAGAAATCACGACCCGAGACTCCTCAACTGGGTTACTAATTTTAGGTAAATTGGTAGTAAAATTACCAACATTCTCATTTGGTACCACCTCAACAAATCTCTAGTTCATTTCCGCTCGTGCCATTTCAAATATCATTCGCCACTCTACCTCTTCACGTACGGAAATTAGACAAAAATGATATGCATCGCTACCTGTTGTGTTGTACCGAGCACTAATATTAAGTGAATGTTGACTCTCAAGTATTCTCAACTTCTAGTATATAATATTTTGGACATGTTCGTAACGAGTATGATCATTTTCAGAAAAAGTAAATTTAAGGACAGAACTATGCTCGATACCATAAGGTCCGTTTCGTATCTCACCACCAAAATACACAAAAAATTAGAATTATTTTTCTGAAGTTTAGCTGTGCATGAAAAAAGTAAATTTATTGTTGTTTTAGTAAAATTTCCAGTAACATATAATAAAAAAGTTATTATGAACTATTTTAGTAAAATTTTACATACCTGATGATTATTGAAATTTTTTTCCTAAAAACTAGTTTGCTCGTATTTCACTCGCTCTCTTATTTTCTATTTTTTACAAAAATTTTGTTGAAATGAACTGAATCGATAGAGGCGCATATCAAGTGAATTTAAAGGGAAAGAAATATACAGGATCGAAATCTAAGAATCCGATTTCCAACCGAATTCTAAGATCACAGTTCGGTACCGGAATCTTAGATTCCGATTGGAAACCGGATTCTCAAATTCTAGTGTTCCTATTTCGGTAATTTCGGCCCAAATTTTCTCCTTTCAGATTTTTTTCTTTTTTATTTTGTTTATTATTAAAATTTTCAGTAGCTGGTAGAAAGAAATTCATCGAAAAAGCTTTGATAACTACTACTCTTGCTATTGAAAATCGATTTGCAACTGTCACATACAGTTTTGTGACAATAGGAAAAGAGAAAAAAGAAAGAATTGTGCATTTACTAAGGTAGTAAGGTCCAGTCATCCTGTTTCAAAGGTGGATATCATTAGAACTCTGTTGTAATCCCTTGCCTTTTGGATTCGAATCCGAACCCAATAAAATTGTTCAACTTGCAAAATTAGACTGCCATTGTTTTTCCCACCTATAATTTTCATACATCTATAACAAACACTAAAAGAGTAAAAAGTAAATAAAGAAATAAATTACAACTGCCAAGAACAAGAGACCAATTTACCAATGCTGCTTGTTAGAATACTGAATATATAACTCAAAACAAAATCATTAATGGTACATGCAAAGTACCCGACATTTGAGAACTCTGTCTTGCACATAGAACCCGGGCATAACCATAACCTTAACTCGGCCCGGTACCTGACCTCTTCTCCTCTCCAACACAATCTCCTCCATATATACTGGGTCGAACCCTCTATCATCTTCTACCCGCAAGATAAGAAGTGGCGGGCTGAAAGAAAATGCCAATAAATGCAGCAACCAAATGCATTTCGCAGCAACAAAAAAACATTGCAAAAGCTGTTCTGGCCACGGCTTGGACCAGCCAAGACAGGAAACGATGCAACTCATTTTTTGGTCACAAAATCTACTGAAATCTTCAGAGTAATATTTTGTACCTTTTTGCAAAACCTCATTCCAGCTGAGGTTTCTCAGAGATACAAAGGAAGAGAATTTATTGTTGCATTCCTTCTTTGGGTCGAGATATTTGGGGCACCCATTCTTGCGAAAACTACAGTTCTCGAAGTCTTGGTAAAGGGATTGATTCAACACTGCCTCTAGGTGATACATCACGCTTTTTGATGCACGGTTGTTGTCACCAATTATGACATGATAGGGCTGGAGAAGGGAGTTGAGCCTCTCCAACAAACTAAAGCCATCGGGCTCATCAGTCTGGTTGATTAGAGCCTTACACAACTGTTTTACTGACAAGCGGGCCTCTGACACCACTTGTAAGAAGCCCTCTACCATTACTTCATGACTAACTGGCAAATAACTACTGTCTCTAGCAATGCTTGATTTAGTCCTTTTCGACAGGTTTGACCTATCAACCGCCTGGACACTTTTTGCATTTACAGCTTGTTTTAGCGCCTTTTTCAATTCTTCACAATATGCCTCTAAACTGACAAGCTTGTTTGTCAAGTCCCCGAGTGAACCTCTCATCTCTGCCACCTCGGCAAGTGCAGCATCTCTGGTTTCATTTGCTTCAACCAATTCCTTCTTTATTGATTCAAGTGAAAAAACACCCCATTCTTTCAATAACTGGGACATGTTCTCCGACCCTGCAACAGTGTTTGGTGATGAGGCAGATCTTGCTTTTGTCTTTCTCTTGTTTGTTTTATGAAACAGCCATGAAAGAATCTGCGTCTTTTGTGGCTTTTTAATAGGTGCTTGAACCGACATTGGTTCTGTAAGGTCAGCTTTGTTAATGGTGGCGGGTTTACAAGTGTTGCAAGTGGTCACAGGTTTGAAATCACCAGAGCTGGTTCGACAAGAGGTGGCCTTGGGGACATATTCATGGGCACTTAGTGAAAGTGGGGTAAAAAGGTGGTTTCCGCAGTGGGCCCGGTTAAGGAGGTGGTGCTCAATGGAGGCCGAGAAAAGATTTGGGGCTTCACTGTTTGAAGCAGAGATATTGTTCAGGTTTTCGTACTCTATGGATGTTGATTCTTCATCCTGGGTTAGGGTTTCTGTTGCCCTTTCCCTTTCTAGCACAATACCACTCCAGGTCTCTGATAAGCTCCGGCTCCGGTTATCAGGGCAAATCGAGTTGTTTCTCGCAAATGGCTCCTCATAGCTCTACCATTTACAACATAGTTAATTATAAGTACAACAAACATTTTTGTAAATCTAGTAGATACAAACAGGTAACTATTATTAAAGTCGTTGGTTTTAACCTTTTTTTCTTTACTAGTTAATGGAAAATAGTACAATTACTAAAATGAAAATTTAGTAAAGTTGCTGGATTAGGTCATCCTGGTTCAGTTTTGTCACATCGTTGCTCACTTTAAGTAATGGAAGGAGAAAATGGCCTCATAAACTGAAGCTAAATCTAAATAGGTAATCAACGTGTACAGAGGAATCCAGCTAGTCATGTTGTAAATAAAACCCAACTACCTTTTTTAGAGGGATACCGAACAAAATTTCCAAATTGAAAAGTACTATTTGAATACGGATAATAAAGAAACACATCGGAGTAATTTCACCAGGTCCCCAAATTGATTGGTCAATAAAGAACCAATCCTGATAATCAATGCTTAATATTTCCAATTCGGAACTCAAGGAATCAGCTCTATTTATAGTTTATACCAATCAGCCAGATAAAGTTCTCACATTTCATTCGAATAAAACCCTCTTTACTAAAAAAAAAATGTTAAAATGTCGTGAGAATCAATGGCTGAAGAAAAATCAAAACACTTACAGGGGTGAAAACGGGATAATCGCCAGCATTGAACTGATTTGGGGCTCTAGAGAGAGCAGGAGAAGCGCCAGGATGAGGTAGTCTGGTAAGGGGGCTATTTGTGCTACTTCCTTGCAAGAGCGCCGCGTGAAGAGCTCTTAACTCGACCGCTTTGGCAATGGCGGCTTGAAGTTCTTGTCTTTGAACTCCAGCAAGCTGAGCGGAAGACGTCATGGAGAAAGACAAGCAATTTGATCGAAACCCACTGCTGGTTTGGTCATATCAGAGAGAGAAAAGAGGGAAAGAGAGAGACAGAGACTGTATTGGGATTCTGAAAATCTAATGTTCGGTTGCGGTGTAAAGAAGGAAAAGGAAGGTGGGAGAGAGAGACATCTCTTGGCAGCTACTGCCAAGTTTCAAAAAAAAAAAAAAAAAGAGAAAGAGAGAGATGGTTTAAATAGAGAGAGAAGGGGGCTGACCGGCTGAGACTGGATTTGCTTTAGCTTTATAGCTCTGTTTTTTTGTCTATTAAAGTAACATTATGGCATTATTAATACACGGGATGTTATAAAACTATAAATCGCGCTTCTCGTTAAATTTTTTTCTGTTTGATCTTCAAAAATAAAAATAAGAATTATATTTATGATAATGATTTCAAAAATTTGTTATTTATGATTCTATTTTTATGCGTTCATTGTTCAGACTAAATACATGCGTTCATCATTCAGACTAGACGCATGCGTTCACGCTAAATAAACATAAATTTTCAAATTTGCATTCGCATCTGAATGATGCATATGAACACTACGTTCAGGCAACATTGTGAACGCTACGTCTCGATGCATGTTCAAACGCTGTGTTCAGACGTGAACGCATATTTCAAAAGTAATTGATATTTTTTTTGTTTGTAAACTCGAGTGACATCTATTTCTGAACGCTTGCCTCTAAAAAACACTACTGAACGCTGAATGCAGAAAAATAAAATCATGTTTGTGAAATATTTGAAACGAGACTTCGTGAATATAATTCTTATTTTTTTTAATCAGACAAAAAGAATTATTCTCGTTAACGGGTATAGGTTTTGTTATTGGATTCAGGCATCCATTTCCGGATCCTTTACAAACTGTAGTTAATTCCATGCAGTGTGATTGTGAGAATGGTTTAAAAAATGAAATCATGTCAATGATTCGCCACATTTTGTAATGTAGAATTGTTAATCCAGAGAATCTGAATTCACAGAATGTAGATTGGATCTGCGTCACGAATTACAAAGGCCGTTATTATTAAACAAATAAAAACTAGACATATTTTAGCGTGCTTAATTCTTTTGGATTTTTTTTTTTTTAATGAAAGCTGCCGATGTTCCATTTTTCTATGAACATGGTTTATATAGTTTTATTTTGTGCTTCTTTATGCCTTCTTTTTTAGAATCAATAATTCAAAATTTAAACTAAAAAAATATTCAAAATTTAAAATTTCAACGTTAAGATAAAATCACACCTACGACACTTCTTTTATGTATGCATGCATAGAAAATTAAGACATTATATTAATTTTACTATGCATCAAGTTTTTGTAAACAATTAGTAACAGTGATTTCAATTGGATATATCATGAATTAAAATCTTCATAAATGCAGAGATTCAAATTCAATAATTATCATTTAAACGATAACAAATGTCGGGTGAGATCCCTTTTATAAAAAAAATTAATAACAATGAAGTTGATTTTTTTATTTCTTGATTTCATCAAATAAAAGTTATTAAAAATCTCGTAATTTCAGTATATATAATTATATATTCAATAATAAAAATATCAATACAGATCAGGTTAGACAATGATCCTTAATATATATATAAGATTTGTATCTCAGGAAAGGGTCAGCCCTTCTGCTACAGAAGGGACAGTTCTCAACGTTGTAAAAAATAGATGACACTGTAGTAGTTACTGTTCAGGCAGGAGACCGACGCCGTTGAACGATGAGACTGCAGGAACCCTCTGTCCCTTCCGAATTACATGATACCCTACCATATACAAATTCTAATATATATCCATAGATGGACCTTGGTTTGTTGGATTATGGTCATTTAGACTTATACGGCTATACTAAGAGGTAACTCATTTAGATTTTGAATTATTTGATGAACTTATTGATGTAAATCTGTTGTTTAATATGTACATTGATGCAGATTTTATTATGAAGTTATTACTATTGTATTACATAACATTTTTTTATTGATGTAAATCTGTTGTTTAATATGTACATTGATGCAGATTTTGATAAGTCATAAGTCGAACAAAAATGTACATGAGTATATTAGCCTGAAATGTCTATTCTATTGAGTCGGATAGGTCGAGCATGACATATTGTCACGACAGATATACAGTGGAATAAAAAAAATACAAGTAACAAAATTCCATCTTTTAATGAATTTATCTTGATCACATCTAGAAATTATATCCGCAAGAATTTTGAAAAAAAGAATAATTTGCTGTTAAAAATATAAATAAAAGGACGTGATAGAGACATGAAACGTAAGGACAATTGATTATTTATTTAAAACCCTAATCTTTTTCCATAACTATGTTGTACTTAATAATAATTGAAAGTAAATTTTATAATTAGCACGTCTTTTCTATCACATAGAAAGCCACATGATCGATTTGGATTTTTATCAAGATAACATATCCAGTAAAACAGTATATGCTTGTGACGTCGTTAATTAAAGCTAATTACATTGAATGAACTTAGTATAATTGGCTAGTATGTCCATTTTAATGAACGGGATTAAAAAGAATTATTGATGCATGCCTGTATTAATTTATTAATTAATCGATGTTGATACTATTGAAAAAGGACAAAATTAATGTAAAATATGACTTATATTAGATAAAAGAATACTACCAAGAAATTAATAAACAATATTTATTAATAGATTAATTCTCCCTAAGTAATCTATAAAACAAGCTTTCCGGTAACGACACTGCAACATAGAAAATCTAATATTTCAATGGATAGACATTTGAATTTCAGTCACCTGCTAAATCTTTTGCAATTGTTGATAGACTAGAATGGAAGCAGATTCTCTATTGCGCAGCAGGAATGAACGTCTCAGATTCTCTATGTTGTAGGCTACGGACGGCCCAAATTTGATTCAAAAAGAATTTGATATTATAAAGTTTAATTTGCACGAATCAGAATGCAAATCAAAGACTGAAATTTGATCCGCAGCACCTACAATATCTGTGTGCGCGGTAGAAGATCTCATTCCGATTAGAATAGCTAATGCATTTGATTTGATTAGGTGTCCGTATTTTGTTAGGTATTAGAGAAAATTAGCAACTGACATCACATGCGACCCATGTATAATGACAAATGCACCAGCAGCAGCACAAGTTGGTCCTGTTTGTTTGGTCTCTTCTCATTGTTTATTCTTTACCTTTTTGACAAGGCTGGAGAGATTATTGGTGCTCCTGTCTGGAAATAGACAAAATCATTTCGCCAACAGAGAAAAAATATTAAACTGCTTGGACATTTGCTTCTTGTTAAGAGTGTTTAACACTGTGACATATGGAGGTATGTGGCCATTTTTTCGAATATAATTAGAGGTGGAAGTCAGGTGAGTCGGACGGGTTTGGGTCGGGTCAAATAAGTTTGACTGTCGACAAAAGTCAAGTTGTGAATTGGATCAAGTGAGGTCAAATCGGCTTGATAGTGTATTATTATTATCATCATTTCTGTACTTTTATTTTTATTATTATTTTACTATTTTATTATATTATTTTTATTGATATTGATTTTTATTTCATACTGGATTTCATTTCTATCATATCCCAATTTATTTGAGAATAAAGGCTTTATTGTTGTTGTAGATTTTCACCCCTTTTTTACTATAGCAATGACTATCCATGTGTATAGTTTGCTCCTCAGAGTACTTCAACAAAGAAATGAATATGGTCTTGAACTATAGCGATGACTATCCTCGTATATAATTTGCTAAGTCAAAAGAAGAAAATAAAATCAACTAATTTATAATGGATTATAATGGAAAGAGCTTCTCGAAAATATGCAATATTCAAATTAAAAAGTATGCACCATTCTAGTCATAAAGTGAAATCATATATACTTACGTGTTGCAAAGGTTGTTCGCAAGTATTTGCAAACTGTCAGTGGTAAAATTATTTTCCTCATATTGCACAAGATAGTGGGTGTTTGCAAATCGTAAGGTTATCCATCATTCACAAATATACTAACAAATGAATGTTAGTTGTGATAATTAAAAAAACTAATATACACTAGGAATTTGATAAATATAGACCGTACCATTTCTAATTTCTCTCATGCCTCGTTAATTAGCTACAAATCGAGTGACTGTAGGCTATAGCACTTCATGTTATGCTAGCACTCTATCATTTAAAAATTATAAAAGATAAGAACATGTTCCAGAGTGTCATTGGTAATAGAAAATGGTAACTTAAAAATAGATTTTTTCACCAGAAAAGATGATCACAAATTAAGAGCAGAGTCAATTAGCTACAAAAATAAAATGACAAAAAAATGATCCAAATAAGCGACTAAATTAGAACCCCAAAAACTGAACTTAAATATTTCCTCTCACTTTTTAACAAAAATCAATCACTTACAACCAAACAGATGCAAACTAGAAGGATGTCACACAAAAATCAAGCACAAATCAAAGCAATTGAAAGTCAAAATAAAAACAACACTTGTTTAAAGAGAACTAGGATTGTTACCTTTAAACTAGTGAGGATTTTGGACTATGAACGACACCAGCATGACAGACTTGAAACAGGCGAGGCTCTGACGACACCAGAGTTTGGGAAAATGAGCAGTGCCATAAGAGACATTTGGAGCAAATCACCAATTTGATCTTATAACTCAGCAAATTTATTGAAGAGTCAACGAATACAACTTGCTAATATAACACCAAATATAATTTGGAAGATAAATATTGCTAGATTAACTAAATTCAAACAAATCAGCACCACAAACCCAACCTTACTATCATGTATGAGTGAATAACTCGTGCTCTCCAAACTCACCCTTCTTGACAATCTTGAGTAGAAAAAAGAAAAAAAAAATAACGATAGTGTTTTAAGGAGAGAATCATGATCTGAGCAAAAAAATAACTATCTAACTTTAAAGAGAGACTTAGAAAAGAATCAGACTCTGGCGTGATAGACTTGAAACAGGTGACACCATGGTATGAAAAAAGGAGCAATGGGGGAAGAGACACTCGGAGTAGTACGGAGGAGAGAGAGAGAACGAGTGAGGGGGCACCGAAGGTGGCTCGGAGAAAACGAGGGTTAGGCGCTGAGCAGTGGAAAGAACGAGGGTTTACATAAGATGAGAGAGATGTGAGATTTTTGGGACTTGGTGGTGAAATTTTTTTGAAAATAGGCACTGATTTGTATTGCAATTCACAAATGTTAAATAAAAACACGACAACAACTTTACAAAAAAGTTGTACGCCTCAGGCGGTGAGTGGACTGTGTTTAAGATACTCCCAATGTCAGGTTCTGAGTTCGAATCCCAGGACACAATATTTTTTCACATAAAGATTTTCTCCTCTGTTGTTCGAATATGTATGTGTATTATTTCCAATTTGTTTGTAGGTGCCAAACTTTAAATTCATCATATAAGTAAATATTACAATTGTGTAATTATGAATTTAAGTCAACATTCCAAGTCATTATGAAAGTTTTGATTGTTGGATTTTAATTATTTAATTTGTGATTGTACTTTTATTGTGTGTATTAATTGAAAAGATAGAAAATTGTATTTTTTTTTTATAATATTCTACTTAAGAGACAGACATGTTCATGGTGCCTAACCATATAAGTATCAATAAAAAACAATCAGTATCCAAGCACCTAAACATCAATATATATATATATATGCTAGGGTGCTCCATGGAGCACCAAACCCCTAATGCTCCACATCGTATCTCCAATTTAAAAATTCTAATGATTGATCCGAACCGTTGAAGATGATCTACATATTGAAATCTACTTGGAGATTGAATTTTACATTTTTTGGAATTTTTTTGCTATTTTTTAGAGAGGTAGGAAAATTGCAACTTTTGTTGGTCCAGAAACCGTTTGATTAGCAACTTTTCTACCTCTTTAAAAAAATAGCAAAAATTTTCAAAAAATTGTAAAATTCAATCTCCAAGTAGTTTTCAATATGCAGATCATGTTTAACTATTCGGATCGATCGTTGGAATTTTCAAATTGGATATAACGAATGTGGAGCACGAGCGATTTCGTGCTCCATGGAGCACCCTAGCCTTTCTCTCTCTCTCTCTCTATATATATATATATATATATATATATGAGGGATCCGTAGCCGCTAGCAACCACTCCATCATACCAAGTGTAAATCATCGATCCGGACCATTGAAAACATTCTCTATACTAATATAGACTTGGAGATCAAATTTTACTTTGTTTGGAATTTTTTACTATTTTATCGGAAGGGTTGAAAATTGGATGTTTGTAAATCGTGAGATAAATAAATTTTCAATCCATCCGATAAAATAGTAAAAAATTCAAAAAAAAGTAAAATTTGGTTTCCAAGTCTATATTAATATGGAGAATGTTTTCAACTGTCCGGATCGGTCATTTACATTTGCTACCATGAAGCGGTTGCGAGCGATTGGAAGTTTGGCGGCTACGGATCTCTCCTCATATATATATATATAATATTCAAAGAACGACCAAGTATCAACATAAAACAATCAATATCCAACAACCTAAAACAATCACACGTAACACCAAACTATACCACATATAACAACAAAAAACAATCCTATAATTGACCCGAACATAGCTCGTTGTGTTCATGGTGCCATCGGCACACAACACTACAAAAGTCTATTGGCTGATCTCATCCATAGAAAATTTCGCACATGAATGTTTTGCACTCATATTTCTCCTTTGGAGTTTTCCGTCTTCCCTACCCAATCCTATATTTCCTCACCTTCTCTCGACACTTCCGAAACTGATCATCATTATCGAGAGGAAATGCATCAGGAAAAAGAGCATGCCATTGGAGTCAAAGATGCCAGAAGTTCATTAATTATAGTATTGTCATGTGTCCTTTTTTAATTGTCTTATCTAGAAGCTTTGTTTCTTTTACACTATCATTTTCTAAAAATATAGTTCTTTGTAGGAAAGTTACAATTATAAACTGACTAATAATATTTCTTTGAAAATAACAACCTAATAGTATTACAAATTAAATATTCCTTTATTGTAAAATGTCTAATAGTATTAACAATTATAAATTACCTAATAGTATTAATACATGATGAAGTGAGAAAGTGAAAATTTGTTGACTTTTAGAACTAACGAACGATTTTTTAAAAGTACATACTGCAAATCCAGACACTCATAATATCCCTTAGGTACCACTGCTAGAATGAAACATGCCTCCTCATTTCCAGCATATGCACAATCCTTCAGAACTTCCATCAAAATTTTCATCCTGTGATCTGATCTCACATACACATGTTGTATTCTCTTTCTAATGCTATTTGTTCTTTGATCAAGTTGTCCTTCGACAAAGCAAAAAAACTTTTTGCATTTGTAGAAACAAAAAAACAACAAAAAATAGAGTGAAATTAACCTAATGTATATATATACATGTACAACTTTGACAATAAATATGTATTATCACAGTGCTACATGAACAAATTAATGTGAAGTAAAAGATAATTGATAGATCACTAAATAAAATAATGCATGGAGGACTGACAAAAAAATCAATTACGTTAACTTGAGATTGTCAAGATTGGCAAAAGGCCGAGGAGAGCTTGAAACAAGTTGTGCGAAAATCGTGACGATTAATTCTTCAGGAAGCATGGTAAAATCGATTCTCTGTCTCTGGTGATACATCATCATACTTTACTGAGAAATTAAAACATTAACCAAGTTGTAAATATATTCCCTTCCTCAAATGAAAAGTTACTTTATTGCTATTATACAAAATTAATCAAGTTTATATTATTATTGTAAAAAATACATGAAGTGCATGCAATATTTTTGTAGTCCAATGGATGGTTCTCCAGGGTATATGGGCTAGGATACTCTATTTTGCTACATGTAAACGGGGCCTTTGGATCATTTCTCAGGGTGCATTTGGTTCTCATAACAAAAAAATTTATTGTAATCTTATTCATTGTGTTGTGTTCCAGCAAAGTTCCATTTGTACTAATTATATTAGTACATTTTATTTGAAGAAAGAAAATTAGTTTGGTGTTAAGCATAACTACTTGATCGAGCAATGACTTTGCTATCACTTATCAAAATTTGAAAAAAATAGTGTAATGAGAATTCAAACAAAAATGACTATTATTACATTTTTCTTCTATTTTGTTAAAAAAAATTGTAATGAGAATGTTTTGTATTTGCCTTTTTAGGGCATACCTTTAGAAAGTTCCAAACTATGGGAGCAGAGTTCATCGAGAAGATCGATTAGATGCTTGCGATGGAAAAAAGTTTGTCAAAAGAAAGGGGGAAATGATCAGGATGGCGATATAAGAGAAAGTGGAGAAAGGAGAAACTGTGTTGGAGAAGACGACAGTGAAGAAATGGAGAAAGTGGGGACGGTACTTGTGAGAGAATATTTTTACATTCTATTTTGTTCGTTTATATCGAGAATGTTCTTTGGAATGTTAAGGAATGCGCGCTTACACCGAAGCGGCGACAATTAAATATTTTTATCAAGGGGCGTTAACGCCGAAAGTGATAGTGATTAAAGCCGCTAATCTTTTTGTTATTTAATACGAAAGCAGTGTTCTAATTAATTTAGAAATAGAAATCGTAATTACGTCACTAATCTTTTTTTTAATTAATGCTAACTGCAGATCCGGAGCATGCACGTACAAAACAAAATTAACGATTTTGTTCTTTACATTTCAGGAAAGCAAAAGTCTTATACAAAATAGGCAAAATTCTACTATGGATCAAAATTACTTTGATTGCACCATCAATTATTGATGCAAAATTAGTTTGATTCCATATTTATTGATGACAATCAATGATTGTATTTGATTTGTGTTTTAAAAATTTTGTACTCATTCAACAAAATATTTTCAAAATAAAGTACTAAACATTAACATAAAAAACAAAATGGAATTACAAAATAAATTCAAAATAAATTTGTTACATTTTAATTGTCTTTTAATTAGTGTTAAGTTTTCTACATCGGAGTTCGAATAAAGGGCGTAGATGAGGGATTGCAAAAACATAAAAACACATGTCTACACCAGTAAATTATAAATAAAGGTTATAGATGTTTACCGTTTTTTTTTCCAAATTTTCTACATCGGGGTTACTAAATAAAAGAGTGTAGATTTTTGCTTTTATACATCGATTATTTAACAAAATTGGTGCGGAATTGTTCTGAAAGTTTTGTGGTGATGAATTCGATCCTTCCACATCTGTTTTTAATATAACCGATGTATTTGAAAGGTTGCAGAAAATATATTTTTTTTCTCGTCGTGCAAGGTGTAATACATTTTTTACAAAGGACCTTACAAAACTTAACACATAACTACAATTATATAAATACTGTACATCTGGTTTATAATTGATTCTTCAGTTTATTCGTTGAGCTGATGGGACCATTGTCTGTTCCTGATCGTGCTGAAAGCGATACAAGAAACCACGAAAAGGAAAACTCAGGAAATTAGCTACAGAGCTTAATTTGCCATCATACATCATGCAAAGTACAAACTGAAATGAATTGTATCAAGCATAATGTACTGACATAATACAAACTCACGCCACGGGCTCCTAGAAGTTCCCATATATGAACCTACTAATGAATTGGCATCCGTGAAATATTCCAGCTGCAATAATAGAATCCGAATCTGCTGTTTTTATTCGAGGCAAGCAACATCATATTTGTTTAGATTCGATCGTCATGAACGGCTGTGATTTGATTCAGAGAGCAGATGCTTTGGCTGTTAGATGAATTTTGAACGGTCCAGATTGAAACAAACAGGAAACAAGAAGGGATTTGACAAGCAGCGGATTTGGTTCCGCAATAATAATATCATTTTCGTCTCATTTCTAGCTTGAAAATTACCGACCATTCAAAACATACAGATTTTCAGAAGCAGATTCTCTGCCGCGTAGCAGGAATGAACGCTTCAGATTCTCTGTGTTGTGAGCTACGGACGGCTCAGATTTGATTCAGGGGAGATCTGATATTATCAAGCATTTAAAAAACGTTTAACGGCCTTTAACGGTGAGGTGGTCGCTTAACGGTTTAACGTTAAAACGGAATTATACAGAAGTTAAATTAAAAAACGGCCAACCATTTTTTATCTATTATTTATTTATTTTAGACCAAATTATAGTGCAACATACACATTTTTTGTCATCTGTATGACTCTATGTACTATGTACTATATAATATATTTAACATTATTATTAGAATTGCTACTTTTTTCATTATTTAAAAATATGCATGATGTGATATAATATGTCATATGTTTAATAATTATAATTTAGAATGTATTTTATTTTGAAATGTGCTTCAATGTTTTTTTTATAAGTTTCACTATCTAATTGCATAAGTCGCACCAATTAATATAACAATATATCATGCCAACATCAATATAACACACAAGATCAGTGTACCCAAACAATCAACACACCGTCATAACACTAGTAACTACCCGACTAAGCTCACAATAAATAACCCCAAGTTAGTAAAATAGTAAGCAAAAATGGAAAAACTAAATTAATCCAACAAGTTGATAAATCACCAAGTACATTACAGTAATCATCCAGCAAAAACACAAAGAAAAAACAAAAAAATTAAAAAAAATAAAAATAATAAAAAACGGCGTTAAAACGGCCTGTTTTTAACGGATTTACACGGTTTAAACGGAGTTAAATCCGTTAAACTGTAGAAAATCAGTTAAAAACGTTTTTTCCTGAAAACTTAACGCCATGACAAGTTTTTCCCGTTAAAACAGTTAAACTGGAGTTTAAACTTCGTTTTTTTAAAAACCTGGATATTATAAAATTTAACTTGCACGAATCTCGATACAAATCAAAGACTAAAATTTACTGAGCAGTACACGATAGAAGATCTCATTCCACAGATTCCCTACTGGTCGCTAGTTTCATTTTCGTCTCATTGGAATTACACAAATGTTTTAACAAAAATGTGGGCCCCATGAACTATCACGAGCACAACAATCGTTGAAACTATCATGAAATTACAGAAATTATACTTTGGCATCTCTAACTAAACACCTTTTTTGAAATTGGTTTCAGTTAGCTTAATAAATTAATATTTTCCCGAACAATATATATTTCAATAATAATAACAAAAAAACAGAAAACAATAATAGGAATAATAAGAATAATTTATAAACTCAACTTAAAAGCACGACAATTAAATATGATTACTTTTTTGTTGATATAAAAATTGTCGCATATCCACTTGTTCTTATTTTATAGACATAAACGCATAAAAAATTCTAAAAAAAAATGCATACAAAAGAAATTATTCACGCACATGCATAATTTCTTTGAAACACTACGTTTAAAATAGTCCTCACTTTATATCAATTGTTTATATTATTGGTGCAATTCAATTATATAGAACCAAAATAATCGAGTTTCTAATTAAACAATTGCAAGTTTCTGTGTGCACGATCTAAGATAATAAAATTAAGCTAAATCGGTTTACTTACTAGCCATCCTGCTTTGGTCTTGTGCAATTCTTATCTTGAACGTCTTTTTCTTCACAACTAGCCGCTAACGAGTCATTCCAAGGAGACACGTATGCTCTTTTCTTTTCCTCCAACTCACGAATGAAAACATACATAAGACTATCTACAACAAATGCACAAGTGATGTCTTTTATGACATCATTTTCAAAGTCATTTTGGAGATATTATTTGAGGATGAATTTATCTCCTTTTGCTACGGGGTTATCTCATGATTTACAGCCTTTAATGCCATATCTACTTAAAAATTTATCGATATAGTTTATTTGGGATAGTCTCAAAATATCTTGGAATCTGTTTCTTAGTATTTCAATTCCTATAACAAATAAAACATCACCAAGATCTTTAATCTCAAAATTGCTAAATAGAAAACTCTTAGTTTGATGTAACATATCTTTATCCTTACTTGCAAGTAGTATGTCATCTACATATAATACCAAACAAAATAAATTTACTCCCACATAACTTGAGGTATATGCATTCATCAACTAAGTTAGATTCAAAACCGTATGAGCTAACAATATTGTGAAATTTCAAATACCATTATCGATATACTTGCTTTAGCCCATAGATAGATTTCTTGAGTCAGCAAACCATAGACTTTGGATCTCCAGTCGGAAAGTTCTCTGATTGCTTCATATAGATTGTTTCATCAATGTCACAATTGAGAAACGATGTATTTACATCTATTTGATGGAACTCTAAATCACATTGCGCTACCAGTGCCAATAAAATTCTTAAGAATCCTTAGATGAAATGAGAGAGAAGGTTTCCTTATAATCATTTTTTTTAAATCCCTTTCCAACAAGACGCGCTTTGTATTATTCAACATTGCCTTTAAAATCTCATTTAGTTTTAAATATTCATTTACAACCAACGATTTTCTTGTCTTTAGGTAATGAAACGATATTCCAAACGTCATTGTCATACATGGATTTCTTCTCTTCATTCATGATAACAATCCACTTTTGAGAGTCATGATTTTCCATAGCTTGTATGATATTTTCAGGATTATTTTCAAACATGACAATTTCAAACTCATGTTCTTGAAGATATACAAAATCTTTGGATTTTGCAGATCTTTTCTCTCTAGCGAATCTTCTGATTTGTACTCAGTCTGGTTTTATTATTTCTTGAATAATATTTTATTGAGAATTTCTTTATTCATGACAAGTTCATGAACATCATTGCCAACTTTAGGATCTCCCACAGGCACAAGGTATCGACATCGTTCATGACAATATCATTATTTGGGTCTGATTCGGATCCATTTGTGTTCATGTTATCCTACGGAATTTGAGGAGGTGTAGTTTGCCTATTGACATTAGATGCATTTTCTATATTTAATCGTATCGGAACTAGGATAAAACTGAACTTTGGTTCAGGATCTCATCTTCATTCTCTACTTCTTCAAAAATGCTCTCTTTTGTCATATATCCCCCCAACAAACTCATTATCCTAAAAAAATTCGCACTTCCTGACTCGAAAACTATAAGTTCTGTTGGATTGTAAAATTTATACCGCTCTAGAGCGATCATAATATCCAATAAAATAGCAACCAACAGTTCTTTCAACTAGTTTTTTTTCTTGGGCTTATAAGACTTGCCTTCTGCTTGACTTCCTCATACTAATTTGTGAGTAAGACTAGGTTTACGTTAAACCCAAATCTCAAAAAGGGTTTTATTTGTCGCTTTAGTGGGTACTCTATTAAGTATATATGATGTAGTCGTTAAGGATCCCCCCCCCCCCCACAAATTCTCAGATAGAGTTGTACGAGCAATCATACTTCTCACCATGTATTTAAGAGTGCAAATACGCCTTTCAGCAACATCGTACATTACAAGTGAGCATAGCAATGTATACTGAGATACAATCATGCATTCTTGTAAGTAATTTGCAAAGGATCCCAAACGTTGTTCTCCTGAACTATCATATCTGTCGTAGTATTCACCACCACGGTTAGATATGACAGACTTTATGCATTTGTTGAGTTGTAACTCAACTTCTACTTTAGAATTTTGGAACATGTCTAATGCTTCAGCCTTTTTTTAATCAAGTAAATATAGTCATATCTTGGATAATTGTCTATGAACGTGATATAATACTTGTGACAATTTCTAGTGCCCTTTCGAAAAGGACCACAAATATCAGTATGTATCAGTTCTAAGACATCATTACATCTTTTGGCATAATACTTACGTTTATTAGTTTGTTTCCCCTTTATGCAATTTACACATTCATTTATGTTTGTGAAATATAAAGGATGGAAAATATCATTTGTCATAAGTCGTGCATTTTTTTCATAGGAATATGTCCTAAACGCTTGTGCCATAATGTGGCTGAATTATCTTTAGTTAATTTACGTTTTCTAGTATTAGTGTGCAGTGCCTCTGAGTGTGAAGTATTTATATCAAGAAATAAAAATAATCATAAGAAAATAAAGAATCAGAAGCGAATTGTTTGAATTTTGAAGCAAACTAAAATTTTCATTACTAAATGAACACACATAGCCCTTCTATTTTCAAATAAGAAATAAAAAGTAGGTTCTATCTAAAGGATGAAATCACTAATGTATTAAAATACAAATACAAACCAGTCCTTCATAATAATCTAAACTTGCATATTTCTTCAACTTCAAACTTCATTCTGTCTCCTACATAAATGTAGCTTCTAGATATACTGATGTTAGATGTTGCTCTTGAACCTATACATCAAGAATAACTAGATACAATACTTAAATTAACTTTAGAACAACCTAAATCAAGACACATACCTTTCTTCTTCAACCACATGTTGTAGTTGGTGCAATATTTCTTAATGTGTCACAACTTCTTGTAAAAGTGACAAATGACCTTAATCTTTCGATTTCTCATAAGTATTGACCTTAATGTGTCACAATATTTCTTTTGCTTTTTTGCATTATTGTCTGTATCTTCTTTGTTGGATTCTTTACCTTTTTTAGTCTTACACTTATTCTCTTCCCCTTTGAGTTAGGTGTTGCAACATGACCTTCTTCTCCCTTATTCATTTTCTATATCTCCTCCTCCTGCACAAGCTGAGCTTCAAGCGTAGTCACTGTCCAAATTTCTTTCATGCAGTTGTAGGTCATGTTGAATTTATCAAAAGAGAATGGAAGACATAAAAATGTACTCAATGAGAATATCATTAGAGATGTTGAAATTGTGCACCTTAAGTGCACATTGGAGCTTAACCATCAGAAAGATACTGAGAGATCTAGGCAGTCAAAACATGTCTTACAGCAGGTCTCTTGTGGCCGCAATGAATCTCATTGCAGTCGTAATAGACTTGACAATTCCAGAATTGGCAACTTCCTGCTAAGTCTCTTGCGGCCGCAATGGGATCCATTGCGACCACAATAAATCATGCCAAAACATGGCAGATTTATTACCATCTTCTCCTACTGTATTGTGGTAGCAATGAATCTTACTGCGGCCGCAATAGATCTTGTTTTGTGTTGTTTTGCTTGGGCTTTGATCCAAAACAAGTTGGGTTTGACCCAAAAAATATTTCTGATTTGACATTAAGACCCATATATACATTAATTGATCATAATCAGTCCATCAATAATTATAATCAATTTAGTTAAGTTCTATATGCATTCGTATTGAAAATCTTGGTGAAATACGTATAATGCCTTGAATTAATCACATTTAGCAATATTTCCACATGTTACTCCTCGGAACATTAGCGACAGTACATGACATGTTTGTAATTATACAACACGTAGTTCAAACTTAATTTATTGGAATTGGCATCTCAATTCCTACACGAGACTCTTTATCAAGTATGCATCATTGGAGTGTTCATGGATTGTCAGCTTCATTATTATGATGCATGGTGTCACATCATCTCATTTCTCTATGTCAGCCTCCTCTTCGGGTGTTGCATTCCCATCTTTATCAGCTGGCTTAGAGCGACCACAAAAGAATGCACGATCATACTTCATCATCCTCAGAAATAATCTAAGTTTTTTATTCTCATTGCCTAAAATTTGTCCCTGTTAGAGATGAAAATTAACTTAGATTTGCCATTGCGTCCAAAAAATTTTAGAACAAGAGAATAATTAGATTATGCTTCACGTCTTTATCCTTAATCATACTTAAAAGTCTATTTAAAAGCCTCAAAGCTCTAATTTTCTCCATTAATTTCATAATTAAACCAAAATACTAGCCAACATGACACATCTTTGAATGCAATCAATACTCTAAGATATCTTGGTGTTATGTACAAAGTATTCACAAATGACCCTTTTTTCTTTCCGCATTTTGGCTAGATCGACATATCTAAGTACTAATGATCATGCCAGTCAAATGAGGGAGGTGGGTCATAGACAGACCATGTGGACCAAGACCCAAAAAAATTTCGTGGACATCATTAGCACATAGTGTATCATTACTTTTCTTTATACACCTTTCTTATGTACACAATAATTTTTGTAAAAATTTACCCTCCTTTGAGAGAAGTAAACAAGTTTAGTTGTTGGTACGTCGATTTTAAACTTTCATGTGTTATTTTGCTTATACATTATCAATAATGTTCGTTTGCAAACATTAATTGTTTAGAAAAATGAGACATGTAATCATAATTTCCTCTAAGTAAATTTTAAAATTATGTTTAAAGTATATACTAGAACGTACTTGAAAAGGAAACTATTCGTTTGATATATATATATATATATATATATTAACATTAACTAATAACAACTTTAATTAGAAGAAACTAATTTTCAATAGTTAAAACTATATAAAATTATAGACTTTATAAAAACCATTTATAAATTTATTTACATAATATTTAATATCTACTAAATACTTATATACTAAATTTAGCTTAATTACAATCTTTTTAAATTTTACCATATTTTATCTTTTTTTTGTTAGCACTAAATACTAATTATAGATAATAGCTAAATTTTATAACTAATTAAGACAATCATAGTATCTTATATCTTTATAAGTAGATATAAATATATATTGTTTAAATTATAATTAATTATAGTTACTCCTATAATCCATAATTGGTAATAATCTAGGATTTACTAATTAGGGTAAAATTCAAACAATCAAATTTGGGAATTCTAAAAAATATGACAGAAAATACAATATATTTGCGGGCCACAAAGAAATCTTTGCGTGCGACAACCATTTTTTTGTCAATTCAATCGTTTCTGTGCAACATTGCAACAGGCCGCAATACCATTTTTGCGGGCCACAAGAATTACCTGTCAGTTCAATTTGTAAAAGAACGTAAGCCACAACAATATGTGTTAGTTCAATTTGCAAAGATCTGCGGACCGCAAGCTTTCCTTTGCGGACCACAAATAATACAAAAAAAATTCCAAATTCGAATTTTTAAACTTGAATTGCTGCGTACTTTTAAAATTTTCGACTTATTTTGCAAATTTAATTATTTGGATACATTTAATATACTAAGATCTTGAGTAATACCCTTTTCAAATTTGCATAAAAGGCGAGAAATATGATAAAACTCAAGATTTTAATAAAATAATGTCCAAAATAATTAAAGCAAATACAAAATTTGAAAGAATACTTTTGCAATAATTAAAATTTGATACAGTCATAGGGAAACAATTGAATTTTAACTCCTAGATTATTGTACCCTAAATCTCACAAAGAGTTGGCCATGCATGATACCACTTGTTGGTGCAATTTCAATTAGGTAAAACAAAAAACCGACATCCTAATTAAACAATTGTAATTATCTCTATGTAAGACTCAATGCAATTAAATTAAATTAGCAGAAGCGGAAACTTACTTTCCATCTTCTCAAATTCCTCGTAGATGAAATAAGAGTGCGCCATGCTGCAATCCTTTCCTTTATCCCTCGAGTTGTTTGCTGATGGATCCTTCCAAGAGAACACATGTGCTTCTTTTTTTCCTTCGACTTACGAATGAGAGTCAAGGTTATTGCTATTAATGGAGAGAGAAAAATAGAATTCTGACTGCAACACATGCACACCTATCACATACCGTATCTCTTGGAGATCCAGCACTTATATACTAGTTTTAACTTATCTTGGAGAAATTCAGTAATTAAAACAAATATTTTAGAAAATATTTGATGTCAATATTCTCTCCAAATCACTTCCAAATCGTGTGTATAGCTGCTCAAAATGTGTACACAAAATATGGTATTATTTACACAATAAGTCAGAAAAGAATCATCCAATTAAGGCAACAATTCTGCCTCTCGAAAAAGATTATTGCGGCCCGCAAGGAATTGTTCCTTGGTACGTTTTGTTTGGTTTCTTGACCAAAATTGATTGAATTAGCCCAAACAATACTCCTGACTTTTACCTCAACATTAACATCAGTTAAATCAAGTAGAATTGATTCATTAATAATTATAATTAATTTACGTTAATTTTATATGTATTAGTATCCAAAACTTTAGTGATATAAGTATCATGTCATTCCTTAATCACATTTATATGACATATTTTGCGTCTCAATTCTAACATTTCAAAAACAAAATAAAAGAATCAGAAAAACTTTTCGCTTGGCTTGAGTTTTAGAGTGTAGTCTTGTTCTTTGCTCTTGCTAGAATGGACCTCTTGCTATCGGAAACAAAATCTTCTGCATAACTTTTTGTTCTGCAAAGAGAAGAACTTTTGTCCTGAATCGTTAGATTGAAGATCAACGGTCCAAATTAATAATATATAAATCCTCCTGAATCATATAATTGATGGTCGAACATTGATTTTTAATCTGACGGTGCAGATCTAATTCCGTAGAAAGTGGAGAAACAAAAATCCGCAGATAATATGGTTCCCTTGTCATCAACCTTAAGTTAGTCAAGAGTCGGATTGTACTTAATTCGTTCTTCCGTGATTGGATTCAATCACAAACAGACATATGGCCTGAGGCCCTATCACCAACGAAATAGTTTGATTGCTTTAAAAAAACACTTGACCTAATCTATCTGTTTATTCTTTTTATCTGTCGTCTGTTGACAGTTGACACTGTCTAGCTTTTTTATTTATCAATCTTTTATGTACGATAAAACAAATAGCATGCTCCATACCGAAATTTTATTACTAGAAATATAATAAATAAATTATAAATAGAAAGAAAGATTAACGAGAAAGTGCTAAAAATAGAAATGACCGAAATTGACAATTTCGTGCATGGAAATTAACAATTCCATGCATTTGAATTGCACTGATCAATTCCAGTCAATTCCGTGCACTAAAACATCTCATGCATTTGAATTGCATTGATCAATTCCGGTCAATTTCGTGCACTAAAACATCTCATGCATTTGATTTGCACTTAGTTGTCAATTTCGTGCAATTAAAAAATTCCCATGCATTATAATTGCATGGAATTGCCAAATCATGTCAATTCAATTGGACTGAGTTGTTAATGTCAATTTAGTGCATTCAATAATCCACAGTTCACGCGACAGATAACAAACCTCCACTAAAGATCCGAGTTGAAAATTATGTGCAATTCAAATACACGAAATTATCAATTCTAATCATTTCTATTTTTTATGTTTTCTCAATAATCTTTCTTTCTATTTACAACTCATTTATTATATTTCTAATAATATAAAGTCCGTGCTCCATAGACAGACCTGTAGATTGTTTTCTTTGGTTGGGTTGTTCCTTTGTTGCTTTTTGCTGAGATTCTTGAGCATAATGGTAAAGTACTTTTATTTCTGTACAGCACAACATAAAATTTCTTTTTTACGTAATGAACTTTTGAATTGCTTGACTTTCATTTTTCTGTACTTTTGAGAGAAAGTAATTTGGGAAAATAAATTATATTAGATTGATTGTTGCGGTACGCAAGTTGAGCTTGTTTTGATAGTACTTGAAATTAAAATTACTAATCATGGTCTTCACCACTCGTCACCTCTCATCGGGTCCATAGAGGGACTTTCTTCTTTGGTGCCTCGACTCATCACCTCGTATGATGGTTTATAGAGAGCTTCACCATTGGTCCTTTGGTACGATCATCACCCCACTTTGGGTCCATCGAGGGGCTTTCTTCTTTAGTGCCTCGACTCATCTCCTCAAATGCGGGTTCATAGATGAGTTTCACCTTAGATCCTTTATGAGTTTTGGCTCGGGTTCTTCGTCACCATCATCACTTCACATTTGGATTCATAGAGAGACTTTCTTCATTAGTGCCTAGCTCATCACCTCCGATATGAGTTCATAAATGAACTTCACCTTTTATTGTTACTTGTAATCACTATTTACAAGGCTTGTTGCCAAAATTTGTTCATAAAAACTCGTTGGAGTCTTCTTGAACCAAGAAGAAGGAAAAAATAGCCTCTAATTGACTCTTTAGCTCAATGACTCTTCGCCTACTTTTAGACCAAGGATGTGATTTCAAAAGATTCATGACTTCTTGTCACAGTTAATACACACACGTTGAGTAAGCACTCATGGTTTAACCCAAAAAGCCTCAAGTGTATGGCACGGGCGCAGATCCCATTACAAACATCAAATTGTGGATGTGTGTATCGCAACATTCACAAGTCTTGTAGTTGTCTGAGGTGTCTCCATCTCTGCAATTTGGTCATCGCACTCCTTAATCAGCTTGGTGAATCTGGCATCACCTGGTATCAATGCAGCACCAGCTTTTAGTGCCATCTTTGTAGTCTGGTTCTCTTCCAGCTTTTCCAATGGCGTTCTTCAAAAGCTCAAGACCCTCTTTGTTCTCTTGAATATTAGGAGCAAAATCACCTTCATCTCCAACATTGGATAACATCCTGCCCATACTTCTTCTTTATAACAGCCTTCAGTTGATGATACACATCCACACCCATCTTCATTGCTTCTTTGAAGGAAGAAGCACCAACTGGCAGAATCATGAATTCCTGCATGGCAAGCTTGTTTCTAGCATGTGAACCACCATTGATGACATTGAAAGCTGGCACGGGAACTACCAAGCGCTTATTTCCAGCAAGAATTGCAATGTGCTCATAAGGGGATTTTTTTAACGCTAGTCCTTGCTTTGCACACTGCAAGAAAAAAAAGAACAACGAAAAATGGGAGAGCATTTCGTCGAACAGGTGGTGTGTGGTAGTGGTGATGTGAGGTTGTGTGGGGTAGCGACGATCAGTGGTGGTGGTGATCATGCAGAGTGGCAGCGCGGTGGAGATGCGCAGTGGTTGATGACGGTGAATGGAGGAGCTCGATGATAGTCGTGTTGAGGGTTCGATCTTGCTCTTCTTGATTTGTCAGAATAGGGGCAAATCTGAGAGAGGACAGTTGAAGTTGAGGTTGGTGTAGGTGGGGCGCTCAATGTCAGGGAGGTCACGGTTAAAGGAAAATCGAGGTCTTGGCTAGAGAAGCGCGTCAGGCGAGCTCATGGCGAGAGAGATGGTCGAGCGTGGAGCAGTGGAGGGGCTCGATGGTTTGGTAAAAGCTTGGGGGAGTTGTGAATCAAATTCTGAAGCTTATTGCATTCTGAAATGACGATCTTGATTGAAGCACGATACTCGACGTGTGGATTCTCCGCCATAGAAGGTGATGATGGTGGCGTTGCCATGGAGGAGGTTGCATAAGTTTCTCAAGCTGGTCTTTTTTTTATTCGCGTCTCAGAGGGATAGAGAGGGAATAGGGTGAGAATAGAGGAAAATAGGAATAAACATGAGAATAGAGACTTTATTCTTAGAATAAAAGCTTTGTTTTGAATTATTGACTGGAATAGAAGGATAATAGAAACATAGTTTTTGGAATAGACGTCAATCTAATTCCAGTATTTTGACTCTGATACCATAATAATATAGGAAAAATTATTTATTTGTCACTTCAAAGTTTGGAAATTGCTAGAATGCCACTACAAAGTAAAAAATTAGCAAAATGCCATTAAAATTGCTCTCGAATTAAAACACTGCCATTAGACTCATTTAATTGTAATTAAATAAACAAAACTTTTGTAATCCCCGAAATACCCTTGTCAGAGTCTATTTTTATTTCGCAGAGGATCAAGTCGTATAGCTCTCGAGTCTCGACTAGTAATGCAAAACAGTATGAAGTTATATATTTTCTGGCAGTTCCCTACTTTCAAAGCTTTCATGCGGCAAAATCATAATCAACAACTTTCATAGCTTTCATGCGGCTATATATGGTTTAAAAGATTAAATATAGAAATGCAAAATAAGGAACAACTTCCATAATTTTCATATACAACATCAATCTAAAACCACTAAAGACTAAATAAGATTAAAAATACAGTATGCCAAAATAGATAACAACACAATTTGAAAATACATCCAAAATATGGTTCAAAATACATCTATCCCAAATTTGAACTTTCTGATACAATCTTAGAAAAATAAGTCTCAAGTCCCGCTTTTGCCACTTGTGCCAGTGCCCTGTGTTCGGCATCATCTCTGTCTGCAAATAATGAAAAAAAGAGGAGGAGCACTTTAAGGAAAAACAACATAAAACATCATATATAAGGACCACTTTCAGTTTTCAGTTTCAGTTATCAGATCAGATATCATCTTTACAATTGGTGCCAGAAAACAACAGATAAGAATATCATATCAGAATTTGAGAAAGTTGAATTTAATTACCTCTAGGGTTCTTTCCTCTCTATCGTCTCCTTTCCTTCCCCTACCTTATTATTCGGCCTACCTTGTCATCTAGCCAGTACGCCTATGAGCAAGAGTTATAATCCCATTTTTGTTAGAGGAGAGGGAGATTGCCGGGCTATTCACTTTCACAAGCACATCGGAGCGGGATTCTCTCTGGTCCGAAGCTCAAAAATATAGGTAGGGTAGCGTGAAGACAAGACTTCCATCTGTTTGACGGTAAGGGAGGAATGGTCTTTTAATACCAATAGGGCGTCAGGAAGGTTGGGGTGTTGTACAACCATCGGGAAAATACCCGGGGAGAACAGGGTGCAGGCCCTCTTTAAGAGCAAGGAGCGAAGCAAGCGCGCACCCGACGTGGTTAACTTTGAATGAGCGGAGGTGAACAGAACTAGATTATGAGGAGTGAGTTTATGAAGTAGATGTTCCAGGTGATGAGGTCGGAGTACCTGCCCCACTAATCGTTTTGATTTGGGGAAATCGGTTTCTAGGGTTCTTCCCTCTCTATCGTTCAGAACCCCTCTCTATCATTCTGATTTAGGAGAAATCGATTTCCAGGGTTCATTTTTACCAGCATCGAATGCGAGTTGAGAAGTATAAGAATTTATGGGGTCGAGTCCAGTTGAGAGGTGTATGACTTGATCCTTTGGAAATAAAAAAAGATACTCTCGCAAGGGTAATTCAGGAATTATAAAAAGTTTCGTTTTTTAATTACAATTAAATGAGTCTAATGGCAGTGTTTTAATTCAAGAATAATTTTAATGGCATTTTGCCAATTTTTTAGTTTGTAGTGGTATTCTGCCAATTTCCAAACTTTAGAGTGGCAAATAACTAATTTTCCCCATAATATAATAGAGAGAGAGTAATTTGAGAAAATAAATTGTATTAGATTGATTGTTGTCAAGAGTTTACATAGGCCTATATGTAGCCTTATTGTAATTAAATACATTGAACCTAGACACTAATCATCGTATGCTAGTAATAACTAACTAACAACTTCTTCACTAATTCTAATACCTCCTAGGTTGTAATTCTTTTCCTTTTGAAATAAAAATATTAAAGTAAACTTTGTTCGAATTAGACTGTGCTCTAGAGATGAGGGGGAAGAAAGATGAAGAGAGGATAATGGGAGAGATGAGATGACTTGTTACACTCGAATTTGAGAGAGACGATGCACAATAAATTTTTATTGAAGGCTTATCCCTCGTTCACCTTCCTTCTTGCTCATTCACTCACTACAGTAAAAAATGACACCGAGGTGGAGAGACAGTTTTCTCTCCATTCTCCTTTCCTCCTCCTAATTCCTCTTCACTGTAAAACTCGGAAGCACATCCTTACCATAATTTTTCATTTTTGAAGTGAATGCAAATGTCTTAAATTTAATATTTTTTTATTATGTTTCCAATTTAGAGAACTACCGAGCTAATCTTGAGAAATAAACCAAGAACTCCGTGAAATTGTTTCAACGTTTTAACTCTTGCTTCTGCTTTTTAGATTAACAAATCGCTCACCCATGCAGTAGAAAATCTCACAAAAATATATGTATATTTTTTTACATCTTTTGTTTCTTGTTTGCAGGGGTGAACCCACTATTTGGTGGGTTATCCTACCCAACAAATTTTCAAATTTGTATTTTGAATTTATGATTCAGTTTGCCAAGTTTAGAAAAATATGCTATGATCATTCAAAATTTTCAAAATACACCTCACTCCTAAACATTTTTCAAAAGATATACCTATGAAATTGTATTTTCAGAAAAAAATAGCAAAACATGTTTTCTCGTATTATTTGACTCACCCTACTTGTTATTCGAGAGCAAAATAAAGACGCAAAAAAAAAAAAAATTTGAACCTCCAATGCTTTTAAAATAGTGTTGATAATGATTTCTCCACCCCATATACTCGCTACACGGCTACATGGATTTCCGAGGATCCGAATCTGTTGCTTGTATTTGAGGTAAGTAAGATTTTGTTTGTTTCGATTCGATGGTTACGAATCGATTGATCATCACGAATGGTTGGAATTTAATTTATAAAACAGATATTTTGATCGTTAGATGAGTTTTGAACGATTTAAATCGAAACAAGCAAAAAACAAAAAGATACAAACAGCAGATTTGGTTCCGGATTTCCAAAGGAAACAGACTGTATTGATAAATTGACTTTGAGCAGACTTTTTGGCACGTTATCTGTTTGGAAATTTCCCCTGGGGATTGATACTTCTGTTTTGTCTTTTTTTTTTTGTCGACTTTTGGGCTCTGGCCTCTAGGATTTTGCTCTGGTCTGTCTAGTTGTAGTCGAAATATGTGATTTACATGTAGTCGTCAATCATTATTTGAAACAAGAATCAGATTTGGAAAAGCTTTCTGATAGAATCGCGTGGCAAAAACAATCACATTACCTTATATTTCAGGGAGCGAGTCTAGAAATGTTTCTAAATATGTAGAATAGGAATTGAGTAGATAGCGCAAATATTGCATGCGCATATGGAAAAAAAGGCGAATGCAATTACGAGGTATTAATTTGATGACTTCATATGATTGCAAATCCTTCCACAGTGCTCAAAATTGAATGATAACGACTACAGTTATTGTAATTTGTAACAATGTAATAAGTTAGTAACAATGTAAGCAGGCCGACGTTATGGGCTTCTATTTTGTAACAGGCCAAGCACTTGATTAGCCCGTTTAAATTATTAAGGAGTCACAAGCACATCAAAAGCCTATTTGCAGAGGGACATGAAAAACTATTTCAGCATGTTTGAGATTAGTGATGTACTGATGTATAACAGCATAATCACTTGAATCAGCATCTAAAAATGATGTAGAAATTTGAACATAATCAGATTGATAAGATAGACCGTGTTACAGTTGGACAAAATGAACTTTCTCCTTTGCCCATGCATGTGGTTCCTATCAATGAGCCAACACCAAATCATTGAACAAACTATTTTAGCAAAGACTAAAAGGAAATGTCTTTCTATTTATTCTCAGGTGTGGCACCACTCCACCAAAAGCTAACGGAGAAACTTGTAGAAAGAGATCTGATATAGTGCAACCATTTTGGAGGTATGTAAAGAGTCTCTCCTTCATCTAATATGCAATCCATGAACTCCAAGTTCTCTATATTTGGAAATGCCTTACTGTCTACATGATAAAGGTCAACCTGCTCAGACAGCGCGAAACCAAGTCAGATAGAAAGCAAATGCATTACTCGGGGGTACGCTTTGATTTGTTTCCTAGTTCAAGTTTTACTAAATATAACATACATGTGTTCGTACTAGTTGTTTCGAATATGTTTTTTCATTGTTTCAAGCATTTTTTTTAAATTTGGCAAAAAAAGTACAAAAAATGTGATTTGAAGACTTTAGAAGCGTTTTTCGAGGTCAAATCATCTCGTGCATTGTTTCAAGCATTTTTCGGAGTGTTCAGACTAAATATAATATGTGTTCATACTAGTTATTTCAAATATGTTTTTGCATTGTTTCAAACATTTTTTAAACAAAATGTACAAAAAAAATAAAAATGTGATTTGGAGGCTTTAGAAGCATTTTTCGGGGTCAAATCAAAGCTTACCCCGAGTAATGCATTATATATATATATATATATATATATATATAGGCTAGGGTGCTCCATGGAGCACCAAATCGCTCGTGCTCCACATCCGTTATCTCCAATTTGAAAATACCAACGACCGATCCGAACCGTTGAACATGATCTACATATTGAAATTTACTTGGAGATTGAATTTTACATTTTTTTGAATTTTTTTGCTATTTTTTAGAGAAGTAGAAAAATTGCAACTTTTGTTGGTCTAGAAACTGTTTGATTAGCAACTTTTCTACCTCTTTTAAAAAATAGCAAAAAATTTCAAAAAAATGTAAAAATTCAATCTCTAAGTAGATTTAATATGTAGATCATGTTCAACGGTTTGGATCGGTCGTTGGTATTTTCAAATTGGAGATAACGGATGTGAAGCACGAGCGATTTTCAAATTGAATATAACGGATGTGGAGCACGAGCGATTTGGTGCTCCATGGAGCATCCTAGCCTTTCTATCTATCTATCTATCTCTCTTTCTCTCTCTCTCTCTCTCTATATATATATATAGTTGTGCTACTATACTTTTTTAAAGCGCGACAAAACGTGTGCTTTGCGATTGTGGAACCATTGGATCTTTGATCATCATGTTGCAAAAATCACAAAACGCGATTCAATGTTCCACAATCGCAAA